>CAUYON010110247.1:0-13170 GCA_963573935.1 Arctocebus calabarensis | reverse complement strand
AGTTTGCTCTGCCCACCACTGCAAATCAGCTTCATACAGCAAGGACTTGTGGCCGAGATAATAGCAAAAGATAATGCAGTAAAACAACTGTGAAAAGAAAATGGTGCAAAGCATAAATGTTGAAAATTGCTGTTTGTTTTTTTTATGTATGTATTTTTAGGAGGGCGGCAACATGCTCTTTGCTGTTATCACAAGCATTAAAGTTTAATAGACCATCCGTGAGTTATTTACTACTCATAAACACCTGCTCAGTGAGATAAAGTAGCAGCTATCTTTCTAGTTTTAAAACTGACATTCAGTCAGTTATATTTCTGGTCTCTCTCATCACTTAGAAGGTTGTTGACTTTTCTTAAATGTCAAAGGAGGTTTGCAACTTAATTTCATGCCTCATGCTAGTTTCTTCCTTGGGTTCTCCAGAGGCCCTTCTTGTCTGTGGCCTCCAAGGTGGCCCCAAGAGTTTCTAAAAGGAACTCTTTCATTGGAGAAAAGTGACTGCATTTACAACTATCTATTTGCACACATTGGACATAAAAGGGAATCCATCATATCTCATCCATAATTACTCCTACTTGTCTTTCTACACAGTTCACTAGGATGAAAAACGCATATGTGACACTTAGCATATCTAGAGAATCACAGATGATGTCTCTGTTCTCTGCCCCTGTGGGAGTGACATCACCAGAAATGGTCTCAGTCCTGCATGTTTTCTCCTTGTCCTCCTCTTCCTCCTTCTCCTTCTTATTTTTTCTTTCTTTCTCTTCTTTCTTCTCCCTCCATGCATGCCTCCTCCATTCCCTATCCACCAGCCAATCTTCTCCATACCCCACGACCCAAATTCTGGACGATCAAGTCTTCCTAGCTTAGGCCTTTCCACTTCTAGACCAAGTTCTTCACCACAGACCACATCCTAGAACCACCAGGTAGCAAGCAGATGCGACCACTCTATCAGTTGGCTGGTCACGTCTATTCAACTGTGGTCACTTCCATGCAAGAACCACCCATCACATTTGCCTTGGGCAGGGGCCACAGGTCGGCGGTGTCAGCCTAAAGGAGACAGGGCATTTTGCACACACAAACCTGTGCTGTGTACACATTGTGCACACATGGACCCCTCCTGCTTTAGACTAGCGCGGTGGTTCTCAACCTTCCTAATGCTGCAACCCTTTAATACAGTTCCTCATGTTGTGGTGACCCGAAACCACAAAATTAAGAAATTTTATGGTGCTAGAGTCTAAAGCAGTAAGGCTGGCCCATGTGAATCACTCCAACAATTGTGCAGCTTCAGGAAGGATCTGAGCCAGGAAATTTGCACCACAGAGCTAGGCTGCCGGACTTAGTTCAAATCCTAACTATCCCAGTTAATGTCTGAATGACCTTGGGAACATGAGTTAACCTCTCTGTGCCTAATTGCCTTGTGTGTAAAATGGCATTTATAACACTGTCTACCTCGTCAAGTGGTCATAAGGATAAATGAAATGACATGCAAAACGTTGATCCCAGCATCTGCAGTACATGTTTAGGATCCGACTTGTTTTGTTCAGCTCTTTGTCTGCTATTTGTTTATGGATAAGTATCTGTGTTTACCTCACGTACATAGCCCTGAAATTAATGATGATGCTTGGTCCATGACATGCTTCTGTCATCTTGCTCTGAAACACTGTCTTGTGCTTCATGTACATGCTCAAAATACCAAAATATAACAAATCTCTAGTACTCATCACTATACAAACTTTTTCTCATCTCATTTCTCTTCCTTTCTCAAGAGATAACTGCTGCTCTAAATGTTACGTTAATCATTTCCTAGCATTTTTGTACAATTCCTATAAAAATATGTATGCATAAGAGTATGTTGTTTAGTTTGGGTTGTTTTCAAACTTTGTACAAAGGGCAAGATACAGTATTAGTCTTTTGGGACTCGCTGTTTTTTCTACCTAGCTGGTTGTTGTGTGATCCACATTCCTTCATCCTCCCCTGCGTGGAAAACCATGGTGAGACTATTAAGGCTGAGTTCATATTAGCTGTTCTTTCCACCTATTACTCAGTATTAGCAACCCCTTTTTGCTCTTTCCCAAAATATCGCTCATCTTCCTTAAGCCTCCAACTTCACCCTTCCATTCAATGGGCATCACCTCCAGTCTAGAACTGCTTGTTGGGTCAGCAGGGGACCAGTGGGAATCCTATTTCCCTGTATCCTTTCTCAGGACACTCCTGTTCTTAAATAGCCTTCCTGCTATTTGTTCACCTGGATCCCATCTGGGGAGAAGAGACCAGACAAGTCACTGATAGGAACAGTGAATTAGTTGTCTCCTTTTAATTTTTTCAGCGAGAATAGCAAGAGTTTTTATTGACAAGGCTGTCATGCAAATGTGATTCTATCACATTAATTATGAGAATGCATTATTGCATTCTCATTATCTGCAACTACTGTAATACTGCTCTGTTTCAGCTCCTTCCCCTCTCCTACCTTCTCTTCTCCTTTCATTGATTGTTCTAATGGAAAAACGATAGACTATGCTACATGTGGATTCATGGACAGGTAAGAAGCAGCTGGAAAATGCCCCCCCATGTGTTATCTGAATGTAGAAATGGCAAATAGAGCTGAACTTCTGAGTCCCAGTTGAGTTCTCTATTTTAGTGATCACTAGGGGCTCAGAAGAAAAACTATGAAGTGACCCTTATTAGTTTGGCCTGGCTCCCTCCTGGGCAATTACTGTAGCAATGCTTAGAAGTTGAATTCTGATTGATTATGGAAGATTAAGCAAGAAAATGAAGTCACCATAATATTGTAGGTAACCTGGCTTTAAATTCCTGCACTGATCCAGAAGAAAAAGGCACATTTCCAACATTATGTGGAGGTCATCTACATTGCACAACATGTTCTAAATACTGAATTTTGATCATTTCCCTCACATCAGAAATATATATCCACCCTTCTGGTTAAAGACTGGATGTAGGGGGCTGCAGTTTCACATTTTCCTCTCTCTGTATTGATCACTTTTTTTCATTCTCTCATTGTGTTACAGCTCACGACAAGAGCAGGAGGAGAGAGGACAGGAACAAGTACCACTCAACACGCATTGGAGGGTGTCTTGGTAAATGGCAGTGCGGCCTCTGACTGGTGTAGCAACCATAGTTGGAAAAGTTTTCTTGTTTGGATATTTGCAAGCCCTGCCCTCTGCTCAAGGAATCCACACAGGGGCAACCAGAAAGGCTCCTAGCTAGAGCCCACCTTGATTGAGCTGTGGTGGCATTTGAACAAAAGGCTGTGCCTGGCCATGGAGGAAGAAGCAGCATCTCTGTGGATGTTGAGAACCAAAGCCATCAACACTCCCACAGCTCACAGCCATGTGTTTGGCTTTCCCACTGTCCTCCCTAATGTGACAGCACTACCCCAGGATACTCCCCCAGGAGGAGGAGATTTCCAAATAACTGAACATTCTCAAAATGCCATTTCAATGGGCTCCGCTTTTCAATAGGTAGCATCAAACAATGGTTTATGCTCCAAATAGCATCTAAACCTCTCCCCCAAACTGTCTCTTTCCTGTATCCATCACTCACGATCTTCACCCAATCCTAATTGAGTGTCCGTATCGAAAGCTTGGCCTCAAATCGGACTTCGCGGCCTCATGCTCTGTTTCTGGAACTCCCTCCAAGATGCTACAAGAACCTTACTAAGCAAAAATTCAGCTTTGGCTCATCTACAGGTTATTTCAGTGCCACCGTTTGACACAGAGGAGGAATAATGAGAGAGGAGGTGACAAGTAGGCCTTAAAAAATGACTGTGTGTTGACCAGCAATAAAAAACAGAGAAGAACACCCCAGAGGGGAGAACAGATGACAAGGAAAGAATTACAGGGTCCAGTCCCAGGTCACTCTGGGACTTTTACCCAAGGGTATCTAGGGTACCATTTTCACCAGCTGCCACACAAAGGTGTGTGTGTGAGTGTGTGTGTGTCTTTAAGGACAAAGAGCAGACCTTTATCCAGCTGTCCAGAGGCTGGTGCTTCCCTTCCTAGCTGAGTTCTCCCAGTCGGGAGCTGTCTCCTTCCTTTCACCTACCCAGCTTTCTTTGTTCCCACTTCACCGGATTCCAGGAGGCCATCCTGGTTCACATAAACCAATCCAAATCTCCATGTGTGTCTCAGCCAGCCTCAGTCATCATTGTCATCATCAGACTCTGCACCAGAAGATAGGAGACTCTGCTCAGGACAATACTCTCGCACACCACTCATCCAGCCCAGGAGCACACCCCCGGTTGCTTATTTGTCCTAGTTGCTCCCAGGGCCACTAATAAAGCTACAACCAGACTCTTCAAGGGAGTATTTTCTTCCCAGAAGCCCCAGAGATTTTGTAGATGAGGAGCAGGTTAATATGATTTTCAGGCCATATTTGGCCTGGACTGTACCTTCCTACAAGGGAAGCAGCTTCATCCTTGATACCTGGAAAGAGAATAGCTTCATCCTTGATACCCAACTGTGCCTACTTCCTATAGGCATTTTTCCCTATAGCAATTTCTTCTCCATTTCTCAAGTCAATATACACTTGGGAGGCAATGGAGCTATGCACAGGAAAGACTTTTTTTTTTTAATTATTTTTTTATTTTGAAACAGTCTTACTCTGTCACTCTGGGTTGAGTGCCCTGGCTTCATCATAGTTCACACCAATCTCAAACTCTTGGACTCAAGGGATACTCTTGCCTCAGCCTCCCAGAATGCTAGGATTACAGGCATGAGCCACCATGCCCAGCCTGCACAGAGAAGACTGATCTCCTTAAATCCCAAGAAGTCCAGTAAAGATGGGTGGGGAAAAAAGTCAGGAATTTGTTGGCCGGTCCAACCCTGACTGTGACCTTAAACTTGCTTGAGTTTCCCCTGAGGTAGAAGAGGGCAGCCCCAACACCACCACAGAAGGCGACTGTCTGGCACTTTGCGCGGCCTCCCCAAATGTTCATTTTCTCCTTTACCCCCGGCTCTCAGCCTGATTCCCATTCAACCTACTGTTAATAAGAGACTTGACCTTTGAAAGCAAGAAATTCATAATTTAATACCCCCAGCAGCTGTCTACAGAGAAACCACAGACTTTCCTCCACCTCCCCCTTTGTATTCATAGGGACAGCTGAATAGCATCACTGAAAGTTTAAAAGTTGTTTTCAAAGGTCCCTGGAGGTGGAGATGGCTGCAAAAGCAGGGGCAGGGTTGGGCAGGGCAGCTAAGCAGTGCCCTCAAGCATACACAGCGTAAAACTTCCGGTGTAAGCCAGCCTGTCACTCTCAGTGGGGCCTGTGAAGCTGTTATAACCTCTCCTTGGCAGGAATCCCAAAGGCTTTAGCATTCCTGACTACCCAGCATTTCCCAGGGTTCTCCTGTGAACTACGAAGATGTCCCTTAGCATGCTGTTGAGTGAAAAAAAATATTACTTCCCTGTCTTTCTCAGCTGTCATTCCCTTGCCCACTCAGATAATTTGGTCCAGGAAGCAGGGTTCTCCAAGACAAGCCATACTCAGGGCTTGCACATGCCCACATTTCTCTGCAACTTGCAGAAAATAGGTTTGATTTCAAAGCCAAGTGTTCACAGAGAACAGGAAGCTGGGTCTGGCAGAATAGGTACAGCTGTTTGCCTTCAAAGCTTTTTTGTTAATTTTAGTCTCAGTTCCAGTCCCCAGGTCTTTGGTTAAAACTGGAGAGAGCTCCCTCCAGACTGAGGAGGTGAGTACAGTATTTCCCAATAAACCTTTCCTAAGGTTATGGTCACCAAAGCGAGGTCTTAAAAGCAATGGCAGGAATACAAAACCACAAAATCAAAGACGACTAGGGGGCCTGGGGCTCAGGAGACTCTGTACAGGCTGACAGCACCCTCTGCTGGTAACAAGCGGCACAGCACCACAGGTGGTGCAGACTCTTCCAGAAGTTCCTCTGCTGCCTCCTGGGTTCACACATCCAATACCCTTGCCTTTCAATCCTGCTTCCCCTCACATCTAGGGCCTGGGAAAGAATTCTTGGTGCTTCTTGCCTACATTTTCTTTTTATAGTCCCCCTAATGCCAAAATAGGCAAATGCTCATAAATAATGCATTTAGAAACATACACATGTTTTTGGTACTGAACTGATCTAGATTTTGAGTATGGTTCCTTGGCAATTCTTTACATTATAGAAAAATGTGAAAACTAAGAAAAAACCTTCCAGAAATATGGTTATGGGTGATTAAATCTCTAATTTATTCAGGAGTGTTACTATAGATCAGTCAATTCCATTTTTGCTTTCTGCATTAGGTAATCAGCAGGTAATCTTACTGGTGGGGAAAGAAAGGCAGTCTCAGGTAGACAAAAAGAAACTTCCAAAGATTGTGCTGGAATTAGCCATTAATAATTAAAGCAGTGTACCCCTTGAAAATGATATTTCATATAAAGACAAAACTAGCATTCGTACCTATGAACAGATATGGCTCAGAAGACAGATGTTATTAGAGAGTTCATTAGGAAATGTTGAGTTATCCCAATAAAAAGGAATTAGATTTACAGTCAGAAGCCTTGCCTTTTATAACTGTCATTTTACACATCCGTGAGACTTGTTAATGCATTTAAGAAATGTCTGAACATCTACTATTTGCCCAACACCATAACAGATCCTAGAACACAACAGTGAACAAGAGAAAGAAAATCTGCCTTCTCAAACTTGCAGTTTAGTGAAGGGGGCAGTGTAAAGAGACACCATCACTCCCTGGGATCAGAACAATGAAAGGACAAACCCAATGGTTTGGAAGGGCAAGGTAAGGGGGTGTAACCCAGAGAATAAAAAAGGGGACAAAAGGATACAAAGAAAGAGAATGAAAGAGTTATTTTTTCAAATCTTTTGGGTTTTTATGTCAAAACATACATAACATAAAATTTACCATTTTACAATTCAGCAGCATTAAGCACATTCACAAAGCTGTGCACCCATCACAATCCACAAATAAACTGTTTCATCAGCTCAGGCAGAAACTCTGTACCCATTAAAAAATATTTCCATTCCCCCAACCCCGAGTAACTCCTATACTTTGTCTCTGAATTTGACTACTTGAGGTAGTCATATAAATGGTATACACAATACAATATTTGTCCTTTAGTGTCTGGCATATTTTACTTGGCATAATGTACTCCAGGTTTATCTATACCATAGCGTATGTCCGAATTTCATTTCTTTTAAGGTGGACTAATATCCATTGTATGCTTATATATCACATTTTGCTTTTTGGAAAATTTCTTTGGGCTATTGTGAATAATGTTGCTATGAACATTGATACACATGTATCCATTAGAGTCCCTACTGTCAATTCTTTTGGGTACATATCTAGAAGTGGAATTGCGGGATCATAGGATAATCCTATGTTTAAATTTTAAGGAGCCACTACCCTGTTTTCCACAGCAGCTGGAGCATTTTACATTCCCACTAGCAATGCAACGCGTTCTAATTTCTCCACCTCCTCCTTGCTAGCACTTGTTATTTTGGGGGTTGTTTGTTTGTTTAAAGTGTATATAATAACCATCCTAATGAATGTGAAGTGGTATCTCACTGTGGTTTTGATTTCCATTTCCCTAATGACTACTGATGTTGAGCATATTTTCATGTGCTTCTTAGGAATCTGTGCATCTTCTTTGGAGAAATGTCTATTCAAAATACTGGCCCATTTTTGAATTGGGATGATTTGTTTACTTGTTGTTCTTGACTTACAGGAGTTCATTATATATTCTAGTTATTAATCCCTTATCAGATACATGATTTGCCAATATTTTCTCCTATTCTGTATGTTGCTTTTTCACTCTCTGAAAAAATGTCCTTTGATGCACAAATGTTTGTGATTTTGACTAACTCAGCATTATCTATTTTTATCTTTTATTGCCCATGATTTTGGTGGACTATCCAAGAAATTGGCAGCAAATCTAATGTTATGAAGGCTTTACTCTATGTTTTCTTTAAAAATCTTTACAGTTTTGCTCTTACATTTAGATATTTTGTCTATATTGAGTTAATTTTAGTATCTAGTATATACTTTGTATATATTGTATATATTTCTTGTGTAATTACCAGGGGGTTACATGTAAGATCTCATAACTATTTTTAATTTACATCAACCTAACTTCAATTACAAGTTAAAACTCTACTCCTATAAAGCTCTACCCCCCCTTATAATATTGAGGTTACAAATTACATCTTCAAATCTTGTGTTCCCAAAAGCATAAATACACAATTATTTTGTGAATCTGTATTTTAAATCCTAGACAAGTAGAAAGTAGAGTAAAAAACAAAATTAAAATAATACTGGCTTTTATATTTGCCTGTACATTTTGCTTTACCATTTCATTCTTTTGTCAGGATTATCAGCTATCATAGCTTTTCTTTTTTTTTTTGCCTTTTTTTTTATTTGTTTTAATAATTTTATTGAATCATAATTATGTACATTGGTGCAATCACAGGGCACGATTCATATACATTCAGAAATATTTTGATCATACTGTTACAGATATCCTTCATGGCATTTCCTTGATCACTATATAAAGACATTAATCCTCTACCTTTAATAAGTTTACCCTGCTAAGATGCACCGTAGGTGTGTTCCCACTAATTGCCCTGCCCAAATGCCCATCAACCCACGAATGGATTAATAAATTGTGATACATGTATACCATGGAATACTATGCAGCCTTAAAGAAAGATGGAATACAAGGATCCTTCACCTTTTAAAGCCTTTCCTTAAACGCTGCCTTACCCATGAACATTTCCACCTAAGCTGGAGGCTATTTTTCTTGGAGAATTCGTATTTATTAAATTGGACAATTGCTTAGCTATGAAGTTCATGCCTACCACAGGCACACTGAGTGTGACTCTAATACCATATCCCTGCCTTATTTTTAGTGATTCATCTCATGCTGATGTGGCAGAGCTAGAAACTGGGTCATTAGTGTTCAAGGAGGTGCCTCCCTCATGATGCATATGATGTGCATTTTGTTTGTTTTCCGGAAGTCATAATGGATTTGGACGGAAAGGGCCGTTCTCTTTTCAGGCCTCTTTAGTGATTATTTGCCACGCGATGGTATTAAATCACAGGTGAAGGCTGTGGCCATAGAAGAAACTAAGGGGAACAGGAATATTTTATAGTCTTGGTCTAGAATATGATGATATTTTACTTTCCCAAGAAATTTGTTTTTTAAAAATGTTTCCCACATATTTCCTTATGTTAATTGTGGCAGTGACAACATTGGCATGGCTAATTTTTTATTTTATGTGATTGGCATTTCAGCAGCATCTGGGTAGAAACAGAAGTCTCCTCATTGTATCTGTGGCCCATTTTACAGTTGTAGGGGATTATATGGGTTCTCCTCAAGATACAGTCTATTGTCATGCAAAACACTTCGGTATGCATGCATATATCTTTTAAAAACTCATATAGAGTTGTATATAAAGTAATCTGATGATTATCAACACCCATGACCGAAATATGAACAGATGAGAGTAATAAACCTTGCGTCTGTGGCAACAATCTTCATTCTTCTCCTTGCACCTTTGTGTAGTAGCCACGTGGTTTAACCAGGAATGACTCTGACCCTAGGTCCAGGAGATAAACCAATGGCGGTAAATCAATCTTGTGTCTCACTGCAGTTGATTCAGGAATGGTTACAGAAACTAAAGGATTGGTACTCTCTTTTGTTCACGGCTATATTCCCAGTGCCAAGAATAATACCTAACCCATATAATCCCCTACAACTGTAAAATGGGCCACAGATACAATGAGGAGACTTCTGTTTCTACCCAGATGCTGCTGAAATGCCAATCACATAAAATAAAAAATTAGACATGCCAATGTTATTAAGGACACAATTAACGTAAGGAAATATGTTGGAAACATTTTTTAAAACCATATTTGTTTGGAAAGTAAAATATAATTGGTTTATAGGATAGGTATTATTCTTGACACTGGGAATATAGCTGTGATCAAAAGAGAGTCCCAATCCTTTAGTTTATTGAAAGAATGAATGGAGCAGGATTGACCGGCCAAAGTGAACTTCAGGAACTTTGATTCTCAGGATGTTAAATAGACCCTATTTTCCCTCAATATAAAGGAGGGAGAATGTAGCAAATGTAGCCATCTTGTGGCCAGGGAGGAAACCGGCATGGATGGAACTGACCCAGGGAGTAAGGAGGGCAGAGCTGAGCAAATGAGTGAGAAAGGAGCCTCTGTTACCTCTATGAGCTAAACTATCTTGAATTAGATTGTTTTCTATTATTCAACCAAGAGCATCTTAAATGCTATAGGGAGAATGGTCCAAGGTGTATGGCAAAGAACAATTAGCTCTTTATTAGCTCTTTTTCTATACATACCAATTCTTGAGCCCAAGAGTTTAAAGACTTAAATACAAAGCTACTACAGTTTTGTTTTTGGCAGTCTTGACATCTTGGGCTGAATTATGGTTTTATCATGAAAAGTATGTGGCTTTTTACATTTGCTGAGTTCTAAAAAAAAGCATATGTAGGCAGAACCAACCAAAGGTAACATAATGCTGAATAAAGAATTTTAAGGCATTTTAATCTAGCTACAAAATAGCATATAATTTTTGTTTTGTTGATGAAAAATAAGGCATCTCTCTTACCTACCTTTTAGTTACATATTGAAGATCTATTTTAAAAATTCATAACTTTGTGGTGGAGTCATAGCCCTAGGTTCTCCTCCAAAACTGTTTAATGTTTAGCACAATTCTGTAATGGATTGAGTTTAACCTGAGTTTAACCTTGGAAGCTAAGCTGCCAAGTCTCTAGTTATCATTCTGTATGACATAAAGTTAATGAGAACCCAGAATTTAAACTCTCAAGGCTGCACTCTGTAATGCCATTTGGAAACCAAAGTGAGATCTGGTAGTGGAGGCTTCCACTGGCCACATACTTTGCCTTCCATGATCTGATCCCCATATTATGATGTAAATATCTGACCTTTGTGCTTGGATAGCACTTTGTGTGTCCCTTATCTACCTTGTGGCCCAAATGGGCTTGTTGGATTCTGATTCCTTCACTATTTATAAGGGCAGTGATCTTGCCAACCATTGTCAGTACCTCAAACAGTGACTGAATTGTATTTGGTGAATAAATGTTCCATTTCATAGGGTCTCAATGCAAATAATTTTAATGATCAGATAGTAATAAAGATGTAGGAAGGGCCCTAATAAAATACAATAGACATATCTTGTGACATACCTTGATTGCACACATTTAAATTAATTGTGGTTTTAGAAGGCTGAGTATCAAGGCACTTAGGAAGATTATCCTTCCATTAAATCATCTTTTTTTTTTTTTTAATACAGAGTCGCACTTGGTCACCCTTGGTAGAGTGCCATGGTGTCTTAGCTCACACCAACCTCAAACTCTTGGGTTCAAGTGATCCCGTTGCCTCAGCCTCCCACGCAGCTGAACTACCAGCGCCCATCACAACACCTGGGTAGACGGTTGAAATGACGGGGATGGCATCTCACTCTGGCTCAGACTGGTCTTGAACCTGTGAGCTCATCTTTAAAAATATTATGAATTTAAAGATAAAAGACTAGGTCAGCTCTGCTATTTACCCCTCCCTGATCTTTCTATGCCTATCTTTTATTTGGAAAATGCAGATAATAATAACTTCTTTGACTAAGTTATAGGATCATTATGATGGTCAAATGACATAGTGTATCATTATGTTTTAAAATATGTAAAATAATAAACAAATGTGAGATAAGTTGCAAATCTCTAGAGCATGAGTTGTGGGGAACATTCTAAATGCAAACAAAACTGCCCGAGTAATAAGTGCTCGTTATCCCTTAGGGACCATGAGCAGGACGTCTGGCAGTAATTTCTTGGTCAGTATAAAACTATCTAAGTGGTAGATTGTGTGGAATCCAGGGGTTTAAACTGTTTGGGTCTTTCTAAAGACTTTATAAGATGAGGTTCAAAAAGAGTTCCTACATAGAGAAAACCCATTGTGAAGTCCTGATGGAATAGCAAATGGGTCAGAAACTGCTAAAATGAAATATTAAGTGCTACAGAGGTTAACTATGTATTTCCCAACAAATTGTGCTGGCTGTTGGTCTGCCCTTCACAGCCATGTCTTTAAGAAAAGGAAGCCTACAACCCTCTGTGGGGAAGGGAAAAACTGTGGCCCCAGGGTTCTTTCCCAGAGACGGGGATTATATAGACATAATTGTTTACAAAAATTCCAAAAATACAGTTTGATGTTTGTTTGATGAGAAGAGCAGTGATAGAGGCTTTCTTCTGACACTAAGAGAATGGAGAAGGTGGGCTGTGAATATTCATTCATTGAGTACCAGACAGGTCCCAAGCTCTCCGACAGGCCCTGGGGAAACAGTCTGACACGCCCTTCCTCACCGTCCAAGCTCACAGCTAGTTGGCAGAGATAGACATTAAGCACTTACTCTACAATTATTTTTTTTCTACTGGGAATAGATGATAATACGAAACTATTTATAAACCAGTTATCTAAGGTAGAACAGTACTATTGTTCTTCTTTTCTCTCCAAACTAATGTCTTACATTCTTCCAAATAAATTTTAGAATGTTTCTTTGTTTCTCTTCCTCGAGATTACTCTTAAGTCTGATTGCTTAAGGATGTTTATAGAACAGAAAGCAGCCCTGAGTACAGACAGAGGTAAATTCTCCAAAATCTCAAATAAAGCAAGTAATGAAAAAGCAAACGAAACAAGAACAATATCAAGATAGAATAAATATTTTTTACCATATGTCCTCTTCTAATTTTTTTAATTTAAATAAATCTTGGTAGTTTTCTAGAAGGTGAAAGTCTACTAAAGCATATTTTTACTTATCTATTATTTCTTGTAGGTACTCAATAAATATTTTTTTCCACAATTATGTAAATTCATGGTCAGATTCTGATGGATGAGAAAAATACGGAGGGAGTAAAAAAAGATATTTAACTTTTCTCTTATGGGCTACGATTCTGTAGGGTGGATGATTGTAGTTTTTATTTATTTATTTATTTATTTATTTATTTATTTTTTGATTTTTTAATAATTTTATTGAATCATAATTATGTACATTGGTGCAATCACAGGGCACGATTCATATACATTCAGAAATATTTTGATCATACTGTTACAGATATCCTTCATGGCATTTCCTTGATCACTATATAA
>CAUYON010110240.1:0-22993 GCA_963573935.1 Arctocebus calabarensis | reverse complement strand
TGGCATCACAGCTCACAGCAACCTCCAATTCCTGGGCTCAAGCGAGTCTCTTGCCTCTGCCTCCCAAGTAGCTGGGACTATAGGCGCCCGCCACAACGCCCAGCCATTTTTTGGTTGCAGCCGTCATTGTTGTTTGGCGGGCCCTGGGGCTGGATTCGAACCTGCCAGCTCAGGTGTACGTGGCTGGCGCCTTAGCCTGCTGAGCCACAGGCGCCGAGCCTATTTCATTCTTTATTCTGGTTGAGTAACATACCATGTGTGTATTTCTTCACTCATTTGCTAATGGGCATTTTAATTGATTCTTTGCTATTATGCATTGGCTGTGATAAAGGTATGAGTCCAGCTGTCTTTTTGATATAATGATTTCTTTGCCTTTGGGATTGAATAGTGGGATTGCTGGATTGAATGGTAGATCTACTTTTAAAAAGCATTGACCTTATTTAAAAAATATGGAAAAAGATAAAATACATGAAACGGGAAAAACAAATATTTTATATTGATTAAAGGAAATTATATAGAGAAAACAAATGGTTATGAATGATTATGTAACAATGTGTCTTCAAAATACTTACAGCCAATGCTGATAAAATATAAAGGAGAATTTGACAAAATTCAGAATCTCAGAAAAGATAGCTATGAATAGATAGAATGAAATAATCCATAAAAGTAATCATATTCACAAAAATACAAACTAAGATTAGAAGAAAATTCATAATTAGATAAATATTACAAGAAAACAATGGCAAACATAAAGCTGACTGTTGAAGTTAGATGAATCTGAGTTAAAGTCAGAGGCAGGTGAAGATGAGAACTGTTATGGACTGAATGTTTGTATTCCTTCCAAACTAGCATGTTGACATCCTGCCCCCATGATGATAGTATTAGAAAGTGGGGGCTTTGCAAATGGGATTAGTCCCTTAAAAGAAGAGACACTGGAGCTGAAGTCCTCTCTCTGCTCTCCTGCCCATGTGAAGACACAGTGAGAAGATGAGCATCTTCAAACCAGACACCAGGTCTGCTGGCATTTTGACCTTGGAATTTCAGTCTCCAGAACAGTGAGAAATAAATATTTTTGTTGATGACCTCCAGTCTATGGCATTCTCTGTTACAGCTGCTCGAACTAAGACCACAGCTATCCTGCTCTTAGCTGCCTGATGAAGGCCCTAGCCTGACTTCTACAAGAGCAAGTTAAAAATAAGAGATCTAAATATAGTGGAACCTCCATAGCTGACCACCTCCATACACTGACCACCTCTTAAAGTTGACCCAATTCTCAAAGACCAAACATGCATTCCATGTAGGTATCAGTACAGTAGACCTAGTTCCTTATGTTCACCTCCTCTGTATATTGACCATTTTGTTACTGTCCTGTGGGTGGTCAACTTACAGAGGTTCTACTGTATTACAAGGAAGAGCCAATGATGCCATTACTTCTATTAACTTTAAAACAGACTCAACTGATAAACTTTATACTAATAAGAGATTTAAGCAAAGAAGATAATAGCTGAGCTAGAGTAATGAAGAAGAGAGAAATGAAATGGAAAGAAAGGATCTCATTTATAATAACCATAAAATACCAAGGAATAAACCTGGTATACATGTACCAGGTCATTGTGAGGAAAACTATTAGAAGTCGCCAAAGCACGTGAAAGACAGCAAAACAGCTCAGAAATAGCATGTGTGTGCTTCCCTCTGCAGCTGGGCTGGCCCGTGTGTTGGAGCTGGTGCAGCATAACGGCTGCCCTAAGTGCCAGGGTGAGGTCTCTAGGAGATGTTCAGGAGGCATCTTCCTGTGCCAAGTTGGAAGAGGTTGAAAGAGATCAATCGCAAACAGCATTGAAAACTCCCCGGGCTACTCAGAGGGTTGCTTAGGTGCCTCTTCAAGGCCAATGGGGGGCTCTAGATCCTATGCCCCAACTTACTCTTTGGTCCCAGTAGTAATCATTAAAAATGGAGACTCATCTCGACCTCCACCAGCCTCTGATGCAGCAGGCATGGGGTATCCAGCTCAGGAATACACCAGAAGTGGTTCTCTGGATCATTCGTGAAAGACCCTGCCCTCCTGGGCTTGAGCACAGGTTTGCATTCCTTTAATTAGGGGGAAACTAGGAGGAATTTGGTGGCTGGAAGTTATGAATTTCAGCTTAGATACTCAATGCAATTACATTCCCGTCTCCCTCCTGCTGTCCAGAGGAAACCAACTGAATGATTAATGATACTCACACTATCAGTGGCTTATGGCAAAAGAAAGACCCAGAACTTGATTTTAGCCATCTGAATGCTGCTCCTTTGTACTCATTCAGTTTGTGCTTCTCATTTTTCCCAGGAATGCATTAATGCTAGACAACTCTAATGCACCATTATGGGACTCCAAGACATAGTTAATAGGCCAAATGTGTTAACACTATTTCCTTTGACCTTTTGATCTTAGTACGAGTTCCACTTTATAGGCTTGTAGATGGTGCCTCTAAAGTTGTTATATGAGCCAGTTACATGTTTTGTACCTACGTGTATACACACAGCTTACTGAAGACCCATAGTCTGTAGCATAAGGGTTTGCAGTTTGGAGTTCTTTCTAACCTTCCATTTTACATTGACACAATCATTTAATCTTGGCTTTGTTGAACTTTATCTCATTTATTATAAAAACTAACTTTAGATAGAGAGCAAAGCAAAAAAAAGAAGCCTTTGTATTTCAAAAGACCAGGATTGAAAGCTGTGGCACAGTCATATTGCTTAATTTCTGCCCTTCCTTCCCTAAACTGTTGAATTTCATTTAATGAATTGTCCTTGTGTCTGTCCACTGGCTAAATGTTATGTGGTTATAATGACTGCATTTTTCAGTCACTATGGATATTTGGTAAGTTTCTTAGTCTTTAAACTTTTATTTTGAAATAATTATAGGTCCCAAGAAATTGAAAAAAAAAATGGAGGGAAGTACATCTTCCTGTCCCCAGTGGTGACAACTTAACCCTAGTACAGGATCAAAACAAAGAGATTAACTTTAGTACCATCCACAGAATCTACTAGAATTTTACCAATGTTACAAAGTTTCCTCACACGAATTGATTGGTGTAGCCAGCACCACAGTTAAGACGAAGAATTGTTCTGTCTTTGCAAAGGTCTTTCGTATTACCCTTTTATAACCATCTTCCCTTAATCCTACTTCTCGGTAAACACTAGTCCGTCTCGTACTGGTGCGTTTCAAGAATATTCCATACATGTATTAATGTGACCTTTTAAGATTGGCTGAGTCCATGGTGTAGATGTGCCCCAAGATGTTTTTTTTAAACCCTCCATCTGTTGAGATATACCTGAGATATTTACAGTTTTGGCTACTACAAATACAGAATCTGTGAACATCCATGTACATTTTTTTTTTTGTGAACGTACATTATCATTTGCCTGGTATAAGTCCTACAATCATGCAGTTGTTGGGTTATATAATAAGGATATGTTTAGCTTTATAAGAAACGGCCCTGCCCTCTACCAGAGTGCCTGTTGCATTTAAATTTTTACCAGAAAGGTAGGATTGATCAAGTTACTCTCTATCAGTGTTTTTCAACCTTTTTTATCTCACAGCACACTTGAACCTATAGTTGAACTTCTGTGACACAGTTGAATCAGGATGATCAAAAAAAGTTAAAAAAAAAAAATGGAGTGTACTTACTGTGTTTTGAAGAACTTTCAAAAATAATTTAATTATGATCTTTAAAATTTTGTGCAGCCCACCTAAGATCCTCTCACAACATATCAGTTGAAAATCACTGATCTGTATCCTCTGTAGGTTTTGGTGTTGTCAGTACGCCCAACTTTAGCCATTCTGATAGGTGTGCACTGATAATCCTCTGTGTGTTTAATTTGCACTCCATTAATGGCTAACGGTGTTGAACAGCTTTCCATCTGTTTATCTGTCATCTGTATATCGCGTTTAGTGAAATGTCTGTTCATATGTTTCTGCCCATTTTCTAATTAGATAGTGTGTTTTACATATTTGTTTTACCGTTGTGATTTGAGAATTATTTATTGTAGATATGAATGTTTTGTCAGACATGTGTTCCAAAACCAACAGAATGGTTGGTTTCTTCATCCTCTTCACAGAGTCTGTCACGGAGTAAAGTGTTCTTTAAAAAAAATTAAAGTTTATCAAATTTTACCTAAGGAATTATGTTTTTGGAGTCAAGTCTAAGAACCCTTAGACCTAATTATGAAGATTGCCTTCTGCATTTTGTTCTAAAAGTTTTGTAGGTGTAAGTTTTACATTTAAATATGCGATTCATTTTAAGTTAATTAATGCCAATTATTGTATACTATTTGAGATTCAGGTTGGGGTTTATTGTTTTGCCTCTGGATTTCGAATTGTTCCAGCTCCCTTCTTTGAAAAGGTTGTATTCCTCCTCTCAGCTTCTTCACCCCTTTATAAAAATCAGTAGGACATATTTGTGGGGGTTTACTCACGGTTTTTTTATTTCATTTGCTTTTATTATATAGCAAGGATGACATAGAACATGGTGCTTCCTCCTACCTTATTCTCCTTTTTAAAAATTGTTTTGGCTATTACAGATCCTTTGCCTGTTTATGTAAATTTTGGAATGACTTTGTGTATACATGCCTAAAAAACACCTCACTGGGATTTGGGCAGCAATTTTGTTAAATCTAGGGATAATTTGGGGGGCAGTTAACATCTCTGCTGTGTCAAGTCTTCCAATGATCGTGGTATGTCTTATTTAAATCTTCTGTGTTTTATTTCATCAGTATTTTGTAGTTTTCAGCATATAAGATCCCACGTTCAGTTAGATTTTATATTTAAGTGTTTCCTTTGTGACCACTGTAAAAGGTATTGTGTTTTTAACATCTACTTGTTTATTGCTGGTGTAAAGATAGACAGTAAATTATTTTAGTATCAATCTTGTATCTCTGACTTTGCTGAACTTACTAGCTTTAGGCATTTATAATTTTGTTTTATTTCATTTTACTTTATTTATTTTTGAAGTTTCTTATAATTTTCTACATAGATTATCATGTCACCCGCAAATAAGGACAGTTTTATTTCTTTATGGTATCTATTCCTTTTATTTTCTTTATTTTCCTGGCTAGGACTTCCAGTATTACGTTGAATTAGAGTGTTGAAAGTGTATATCTTTATCTTATTCCTGATCTTATGGACAAAAGCATCCTGTCTAAGCTGTCAGGTTTTTGTAGAATTTTTTTTATCAGGATGAAAAACTTCCCCTCTATTTCATAGCATTTATATTATGAATAATCATTGAATATTGTTACTTTCTCTTCATTGATTAATATAAACACATGCTTTTTCTTCTTTGGCTGCTTGCTAAGATAGATTACATTAATCAGCTTTCAATTGTCGAACCAGCTTTGCACTCATAGGGCAAACTCTACTTGGTCATATGTATAATTCCTTATATGTGTTAATGAATTGTATTTGCCTGTTTTCTTAAGGGTTATTATGTGTATACTTCTGAGGGAGTGTAGTCTGTAGTTTTTGTTTTTGAATTTTTTTCTTTTCATATTGTCTTTGTCTGGTTTTGGTATCAGGTTAATAATTGCCTCTGAAAATAAGCTGAGTTGCTAAGTGTTCCATTTTCTTCTGTTTTCTGGGAGAGAGTCATACAATTGGTACGAATTCCTCTTTACATATTTGGTATAATTTTGCAATGAAATCATTAGGATCTGAAGATATCTTTGTCGGGAAGTTTTAAAATTAGGAATTCAATTTGTTTGTTTTAGGGCTCATCAGCTTATTTCTGTCATCTTGCTTACGTTTTGGTAGTTTGTACTTTTTAAAGAATTGGTACATTTCATTTAAGTTGTTAAATATATGTGTAAATTTTTGTGTGATTAATTGTTCATAGAATCCCTTAACATGTCTTTGATGTCTACAGTGTTGGATTCATTACTGAATGAATTTGTCAATTTTATTGATGTTCTACTCTTAACTTTAGACAGGGGTTGTTAGATTTTGTTTCATTGATTTTTTTTTTTCCTATTGTTTTTTTCTCTTCTTGGTGTCATTGATTTTTGCTTTTATCTTTATTGGTTCCTTCCTTCTACTTCTTTTGAGGCTTCGCCTGTTTTTTAGTTTCTTGAGGAGTGAGCATAGGTACAGATGTGAAGCTTTTCCTCTTTTCTAACGGAAGCCCTTACTGCTGTGAACATATTCTCTGCGGTTTACTAGCATCTCCTGCATGTTGATACGTTACATATTTATTTTTATTTAGTTTAGTGTATTTCTTGTTTCCTTGAGACCTCCTCTCTGAGGTCACCAATTATTCAGAAATTTAGTGTTTATTTCCCAAGTATTTGGAGCTTGTTCTGTCATCTTACCACTTTTCAGGTCTAGTTTGATTCCCTTGTGGGCAGCTATCACACTTGATGTGATTTCGCTTCCTTTAACTTCATTGAGGATTGTCTTAAGGTTCAGGATATGGTCATTTTGCTGTTGCTGGTAGACAGTTTTCTAAATGCCAGCCAAGTCCTGTTGATGCTGTGCAAAGAGTTTCTAGATCCTTGCTGACTTTGTACTTGTCCTTTCATCAGTTTTTGACAGAGGAGGATTGAAATCTTCTGTGGCTTTGTCTCTGATCTTTTATGTTCATCAATTTTTGGTTCACGTATTTTGAAGCTTTCTTATTTGGGAGAGCATTTATGATTACTCTCTTCTTGGTGGGTTAAGCCTTTATCATTATGTAAATGTGCATCTGTCTCTTATAATTTTCTTTTCTCTAAGGTCTGCTTTATCTGATAACAATATAGTTACTTTTGCTTTCTTTTGAATAATGGTTGCAGGATATATGTAATTATTTGCTTTTCTGGGGCTATTTTAAATTTTCTTAGTTATTCCATTCCATTCCACCTATTTTAAATTGTCTCTAGTTATTCCATTTTACATATATAACTCATTATAGTGTACTGGTATCAAAATCTTACTGGTTCAAGTAAAGTATAGAAATTTTGTCTTTCTTCTTTTATTATTTTCTCTCTGTTTCAAGAACTTCCTTTTTTCCTTGAACCATACTTTTTGGTAATTCAGCTGGTGACTAGTTCTCTTAGTTTTCCTTCATCTGAAAATGTCTTTTTTTTTTCCAGGTAGCCATTACATATCTTTTTTTTTGAATTTCAGATTAATGTAAGAGTACATATTATTAGATTACATTTTTGTGTGTTTCTTAGATAAAGTCCAAGTTGCAGATGTGCCCTTCACCCAGGAGATGTGTCCTATACTCTACATTTTACCCCAAAGATGAGAGCTCACCAAAGCACCTCCCTCTACTCCCTTTCTTGAATTAAAAGGTATTTTTCTCTAGGTTGGGTGTGTAGTTGGCCATCTACTGGTTTCATGTTGGTATTGACTACATTGGATACTTGCTTTTCCGTTCTTGTTATAGTTCACTTAGGTGGATGGTCTTTAAATCCTTCCAGGTAAATGCAAAAGATGCAAAGTCTCCATCTTTCTTTATGGCTGAACAGTACTCCATGGTCTACATATATGATGGTTTATTTATCTGTTCATGAGTTGATGGGCACTTGGGTTGTTTCTACATCTTCACAAATGTGAATTGAGCTGCCATAAACATTCAAATGAAAATGTCTTTTGGTAAAATAATTTTTCCTCTGGTTAGATACCTAGTAATGGGATTGCAGGATCAAATGGGAAGTCTACTTTTAGGTCTTTGTAAATTCACCATATATCTTTCTAAAGAGGCTGTATTAGTTTGCAATCCCACCAACAGTGTAAAGTGTTCCCTTCTGTCCACATCCATGTGAGCATCACCAGATTTGAGACTTTGTGATGTTGCTGGCTATTCTTATTGGGGTTAGGTGACACCTTAGGGTAGTTTAGATTTACATTCTCTGATGATTAGGGGTGAAGAGCATTTTTTCATGTTTGCTGACCATTTGTCTGCTTTCATAGTAGAAGGTTTTGTTCTTTTTTTTTTTTTTTCTTTTAGTTTTTGACTGGGGCCAGGTTTGAACCCACCACCTTCGGTATTTGGGGCCAGTGCCCTACTCCTTTGAGCCACAGGTGCCGCCTGAAGGTTTTGTTCATGTCACCTGCTCAGTGATAAATAGGGTTGTTTGTTCTTTTCTTCTTGATTACTCTAGAGGCATCACACCCTGGAGAAGGTGCGATACTCTAGTTTGAGTTCTCTGTAGATTCTGATTGTTAACGATTTAGACCGTGTGAATGTCTTCTCTCATTCTGAAAGTTGTCTGTTTGTTTTAGTTGTTGTGTCCTCAGCTTTGCAGAAGCTTTTTAGCTTGATCAAGTCCCATTTATTTATTTTTGGGGTTACTATTGCCAATGGAGTCTTCTTCATAAAATCTTTTCCCAGGCTGATATCATTAAGTGTGTTCTTCCCACACTTTCTTTTCAATTTTTATCATTTTGTGTTTTAGATTTAAATCTTTTATCCAGCGTAAATCAATTTTTGTAAGTGGTAAGAGGGGCAGGGTTCATTCTTTTACATTTTGTGGCTAACCAGTTCTCCAAGCATCATTAATTAAATAGGGATTTTTTTTCCCCAGTGTATGCTTTTATTTGGTTTATTGAAGATCAGGCAGTGATCTAAGGCTGATTTCATCTCTAGGTTCTCTATCCTGTTCCATAATTCTATGTCTTTATTTTTATGACAGTACCATGCTATTTTTGATCACTACAGAGTTGTAGTGTATAACCTAAAGTCTGGTAATGTGATGCTTCCTTAAGATGTCTTGGTATTTCCTCATTATTCCTGAAAGATAATTTGAAGTGGATATAGAATTCCAGGTGGATAGGTATTTTCTTTTAGTACTTGAAAAATGTTCTGCCACTTGCTTCTGGTCCACATGGCTTATGATGAAAACTCTGTCATTTGAATTTTTTTCTTGTTCAGTTTAGTTCCTTCTCCCCATGGTCATTTCTCTCTTGCTGCTTTAAAGATTTTCTCTTTGTGTTCAGATGTCAGATGTTGGATTTATGGCGATTCTTGGCATGAATTTCTGTGGGTTTATGTGCTTGGTTTCACTCAGATTCTTGAGGCTGTAGATTTATATATTTCACTAAATTTGGGAGATGTGCAGCCATTATTTTTTCAAGTATTTTTTATTCTCATCTTTCTCTTCTTTTTTTTCTTTAGTCTCTAATGACGCAAATATCAGATCTTTTGTTATGATTCTCCTATGCCCCACAGGCTCTGTGAAATTGTTTTCTCTGTTTTACGCCTTTTGTTCAGATCCACTCATTTCTGTTTTCAAGTCCCTGGTCCTTTCCTTTGCTTTCTCTGCTTTGCTGTCGAGCCAAGCCTGCGCGTGTCTTACTTATCCCAGTTACTGTGTTTTTCAGTTCTAAACTTGTCATTGGTTTCTCAATACCTTCTATTTCTTTGCTGAGACCTTCTACTTTTTGTTTCTGACATGTTTCTAATTGCTTATTGGAGTATTATTGTGATAGTGGCTTTGAAATCTATGTCAGAGAATTCCAACTTCTGTGTCTTGTCAGTTGTTGTATCTGCTCTTATTTTTTTCTCATTAAAGTTGAGGTTTTCTTTGATTTTGATATAATAGGTGCTTTTTAAATATATCCTGAGTATTTTGGTTACTCCAATTATTTTTTTGATTGAGACTCCAACTATTATTTTAATCTTCTTTTTTAACTAGGCCTCCTCTGATATTAAGCTGGCAGTGGAAGGAGATGCCGCCTTGTGCTGTCAGCTGGAGAGAGTGGTTCAGGTGCTCTGCCCAGCTTCTGCTGACACCCTGGATGTCCTCCCCTGATACCTCAAGGAGCAGCCTGATGCTGCTGTAGGTCGAGATGCCACTCTCTGCCCCCACCTGGCCGTATGTGTCGGTGTGGGGAGGGGTGTCTCCTTTTTCTCTGGTAAGGTTAGAAGCAGGAGTCCTCACTGGGCTTTGGCAGTGAAGTTGCTGCTGGAGTCTGATTGCTTCCTTTGTGTTTCACTGGGGTAGGGCTGTTGGCTAAACATGTTTCTTCTGTCTGACTGCCTTTTTCCTGATCATTTGGCTAGAGAGAGAACAGGCTTTACTCTGGACTTGTTTTGTCTTCCCCCTGTTAGTATTTTTGTGGTGCAGCCTTCTCCAGAACAAAGTTTGGAATACATGAGATAAATAGAGTGCCACATTCTTCTCTGCACTGTCCCCAGGTGTGATGCCCTCGGCACTGTCCGCAGGTGTGATGCCCTCTGCCCTCTTCTCGTCACCACGTGTGGTGTCCTCTGCCTGTGTCTCTGCACCCCTTCTAGTCTTCTTATGCTCACTGATGTGATGTGCTCAGAGGCCCTAGTCCTACTTAGCAGGGTGATAGAGCTTGTACGGCCATAACTGAACAATGTAGACTCGGTGGCTTTAAGTACCAGACGCTTACTTTCTCATAGTCCTGAAGGTTGGGAAGTTTAAGATCAAGGGTCCTGATTTGGTTGTGGTTTACAGACAACTTCCTTGTCACTGTGTCCTCATGTGCCCAAGAGGGAGGGGAGGAGGAGAAGGATGAGAGGGGAGAGCTCTGGTCTCTTCTCCTTTTATAAAGCCACTGATTCCATCAGAACAGGGCCCTACCCCATGTCCTCTTTTAATCTTTATCAGTTCCTCCTCTTCCTTTTTGCTAACCTTATGCTGCCATGACAAGGGGAATTTTTCTGAAAGCACATGCTTCGTTTATTTGAGCATCACATTTATTCAGATGAATGTTTGTCAATTTCTTTATTTAGTATAAAAGGAAAATCTTTTTGTAAAAAAAAAAAAAAGAAAGAAAGAAATCAGTTTGGTCACTTTTCATTCAGTTCAGAGTGAATCTCAGGTGTGGACCATGGGCCCCCCCGTTCATGGAAGGCTGCTGAGGTTGCCTGCGTGCCAGGCCGGTGTCATCACTGGGTGTCGGCACTGCCCGGTGTCTCTACGTTCGCCCTGGCATTTGCAGTGACCTTTCCTCATACAGAGGGACTTCTACATATGACCAACAGTCTGCATAAAAAGTAACATCCACGTCGGAACATCTTCTTTACCCCTGGCAGGCATCCTTAGTGTTCTTTTCTTACTTTGTTATATATAGGTCTGGAGCCAGACGGGGCATGATAGGTTACATAGGTTAAGGAATGGATATATTATTTTTTAATTTCATGAACTTCTTCATATCAGTCTCTATAAGCTTTATTAAACTCTGTGTTGGAAAGAATGCCCAGGTTACAAGTAAGCTCAGGAGGGCAGAATCCAGCTCTCTGTTGGCACCAGGGCTGGGGGTGTTCAGTGAAGCTGAACTATCCCTGGTCACAAAAGTCATTACCACACAGAGCAGGAGCCCAGCCTGCACCAATCTCCTCCTGCCCCATTCAAGGTGGGTTGCAACTGAGATGGCAGGGCTCTCGAAAAGCCGTCCTGTCCATGACAAATTGGAATAGGAAAAAAAATCTCTCCAGCACAGGAAGATTTTAGTAGCTCTGACTATTTTAGGCTGTGTCGAGGAAGGGCTCAGTATTTTCCCCAGAGACTGGGAGCATCTTCCTGAGCTTATTATTTTTGTTTAATAAAACCTGGGAGGCCGAGGAGGGTGGATGGCCTGAGCTCACGGGTTTGAGACCAGCCTGAGCCAGAGCGAGACTTGTGTCTAAATAGCCGGGCAATCTGGTGGGCACCTATAGTCACAGCTACTCAGGAGGCTGAGGTAAGAGAATTGCTTGAGCTCAAGAGTTTGAGGTTGCTGTGAGCTGTGACGTCACAGCACTCTACCAAGGGCAACAAAGTGAGACTCTGTCTAAAAAAAAGAAGAAGAAAACCAACATGGTCTAGGAAACCCCAGTTCCACATGTAGTAAGTAAATGTTGAAAGTGGTTTAGGTCTGTGGAGCTCTGGGGCCCCTAAGGGAATGGGGTATGGGCACCTGGAAAGCAGTCCCTCCAGCCAGACCCATGGGCCCATCCTATAGGGAGCAGCCCATTCTGGCCTCGCCTAGAAGGAAGAGTCATTCCAGTCTGTCCAGTCAGTAAGCTTCACATGCCCTGCACACACTCTGCAGGGGGCAAACTAGTGTTTTGAGCCCCGAATTCTCTGAGGCCCGACAAATAGTCCACGCTCCACTAAGCGTCCAGGAGTCCAGGCTGAGGGTGCAGGCTGTGCTATGAGGCTGGAGTCCCCGGGCACTGGTGGTTTCTCTCCCAGGCCCGCTCCCCACCATGTGCCGGCACCTGGGTGTCTCTTCAGCACTTGTGGGCTGAGTAGCTCTTGTAAGATTTTACAGAAGATGTTACAGATGAAGACTCCATCAGGAATGAAACAGTATATAAAAAATAAGATGAAGGCTCAATTATAAAAACAATTTGCTACAGATGAACTGCAAATTAAAATTAAAACACATAAAGAAACAGCTCACTCTGGGCCAGCATCTGCAAAGACAGTGAAAGGCAGATTGGCACTCTCAAAAAAATTAAGATAATAGAAACTGATAAAGAGTTGTAAAATAGTTAAACACAATTAAGAACTGAAAACGGGGAGGGAATCTGCTTACTTGGAAAAGCAGATTTGAAAAGGATCGAGTGAAATTAAGAGAGATGAGAAATACAGCCATCAAAATTAAAAACTCAGCAGAGGCGCAGGGTGGTGGATGAGAGACAGTTGAGCGAGCAGAGGCAATTTCCTGGATAAATTACAGAAGGCTAAACAGACGGAAAATTGGAAAGAGTGATTTACGGCGGTTGCCATAATATCTAACACTTCTGTGAGTGCTTCTGGGTAGGCCCTGTTCCAAGCTTAATAACCTTTTGAGGGAAGAACTATTATGATATTTTTGCAGATGTGGAAGCTTTAGCAGTGGGTTCAGGGTCACTCACAAAAGCGGGCTGGAAGCCTGGGCCGCCCAGGAGAGGCTGAACCAGATCAGGAGGCTCATGCTTTGGGCAGTATAATAGAAGGCACTCTTCAATAGAATGTAGAAAAATGTTGAGATTATTTCTAAGCTGCGCTGGGTGGCTTACAACCTGTCATCCTAGCACTCTGGGAGGCCGAGGTGGGAGGATTCCTTGAGCTCAGAGTTTGAGACCAGCCTGAGTAAAAGTGGACCCTGTCTTTTTCTCTTTTATTCTTTCTTCCTCCCTCCCTCCCTTCCTTCTTGCCCTTTTTTCTTTTCTTTATTATTATTTTTTGACAGTCTTACTCTGTCTGTGCTGGGTAAAGTGTCATGGGGTCATCGTAGCTCACAGCAACCTCAAACTCTTGGGGTTAAGTGATCCTCTGCTTCATTCTGTGTAGCTGGGACTATAAGCAATGGCCACCATGCCCAGTTAGTTTTTCTATCTTTTTACTGGGAATGGGGGTCTTGCTCTTGTTCAGACTGGTCTTGAACTCCTGAGCTCAAGCAGTCCACCCGCCTTGGTCTCCCAGAGTGCTGGGATTACAAGCATGAGACACTACTTCCGGCCCACTCTGTCTCTTCTAAAAATAGAAAAATTAGCCAGGTATTGTGGTGGGTACCTGTAGTCCCGGCTACTTGGGAGGCTGAGGCAGGTGGATCCCTCGAACCTATGAATGTGAGGTTGCTGTGAACTAGGCTGACAGTGTAGAACTCTAGCCTGGACAACAGAATGGTGAGACTCTGCCTCAAAAATAAATAAATGCATAAATACATAATTTTTTAAAAAGAGGTGAAGTTGTGACTCACATATAGATTCGAAAATGAGCACATGTTGAAAAATTCATTTCACTTGTGTGACATGAGGAAACCAGCCTGATGCTTCAGTCAGTTCAATGGAAAATTCAAACCCATACAAATTTACATGGAGTCAAGGCAGTGCAGGATGAACCCCAAATAGACACAAAGCTTGTTTACCTACACCTGGCAGGAAACCATTACCAATTAAGAAAACTCAGAATTTACACATCCTTCAGTAACCTGCAATCTACAAACAGCTGAAAATATTAACAGCTCGGATAGCAGGGCGCAAAAGAAGCTAGCTCAGATATCCGTGCCATAGAGGCTGTGTTATTTTCTGTTGAAACACAATGCTTTTTTCTATAGAAGCTCTACATCAAAAGAACAGCTAAGAATTTAATGATATTGATGAAAAACATAAATCCTCAGATTCAGGTGATATAGCTCTAAGTAAAGAGACACAATAGATGTGAGCCCAAGACATACTGTGCAAAAACCTTGTAGGATGCCTGAAGGCAAGAAAGATCTTAGAGGCAATGAAAGAAGAAAAATAGTTTGGTAACAAAGGGACGGCACCTATTAGACATGTAATGATTGCAGACAATTAAAGGCAGCCAGTAGAAGCCAGGAAAAAATAAAATAATACCTTTTAAGAATTGAAGGAAAATAATGTAGAAAGATATATGCTGAAATTAAACACAGCTTACAAATTTAAAAAAAAAAGAATTGAAGGAAAATAAATTAACAACTTGGAATTGCGTCTTCAGCTAAAGTATTCTTTACATAGGAAGCAAATTAAGACATTTTCAGTAAAACAAAGACTTAAGTGGCTTACAATGCAGAGGCCGTGCTACTGGTAATAGAATTACCAGAAGATACACTAGGACTTAGGTGGGAGGAGCAGTAAGCAAAAAAGGTGGTCAAAATGCAAGTAAAGATAAACAGGCTTGAATGTATAAAATAATAACAGTGAACATGAGAATGTTCAAAATGAAGTAGTATTAAAATGTTGTAAAATATAAGTAACATGAAAGGGAATACTCAGTGCTTGGAGGTAAAATGCTCATGAGCTCAGCCTGCTCTGGAAGGCTGTGGAGATGTGAGCTGCCAGCAAGACGTGTAGAAGTCTACGAGTAACCACCAGAAGGGCAAGAATATTTACCTTCTTGGGTGGCGCCTGTGGCTCAAAGGAGTAGGGCACCAGCCCCATATACCGGAGGTGGTGGGTTCTCACACAGCCCTGGCCAAAAACTGCAAAAAAAAAAAAAAGAATATTTACCTCTCAAACAAGTAGGAGGTAGATGGGGAAGGACTAGAGAAAATATGAGAAACCTAAAGTGAGTCAGAGAGAAAACAAAAACATAGCCTTATATTATATAATAGAAACAAAAACAACATTACATTCGGCAAGATAAAAGGAAATGGATTAGCCAGCTGACTAACACAGAGACTTTCCAAGTATAAAAAATTTTAATATAACTATAGGCCATTTAGATGAAAAAAACACAAGAAGTGAAAACACAGAGAAAGAAAAACAACATACCTAAAAGACAGAAATTAAAATAAAATGTGAGTGGCTGTGTTTCCAACACACACGAACAGAGAGAGAGAGACAGAGTAAGAAAAATATAATTAAAGTTGAAGGAGGTCAGGTCACAATGCTAAAAGGAGAAATATATCTAAGAATTTACGTATAACAAATCTTGTATGTATCTAATGAAATAGCTTTGAAGAAAAATTGGCATAGTTTCAAGAATACTAGATGAATCTACAATTATAGTAAAAGATTTCTTTTTTTTCTTTTCGCAGTTTTTGGCCAGGGCTGGGTTTGGATCCGCCACCTCCAGCTTATGGGTCTGGCACTCTACTCCTTTGAGCCACAGGCGCCGCCCTTATAGTAAAAGATTTTAACGTACTTCTTTTAGTGACTAATAATACCAGAAGGGAAAAAATATAAGGGTATAGAAGTTTTGCACTACACATTTAGCAAGCATTATGTCATATACGGACACAGAGATAAATAACATTTGTATTGCACCAAAAATAAATATCTGGAGAACTAAATATCCAGATGTTCATAAAACTTGAGCATATGCTGTGTTTGTGTGTGCATGGGTATACATTTGTACATACATAGTTTATTTTTGAGACAGGGTCTTGCTCTGTCTCCTAGAATAGAGGGCAATGGCACAATCTTATCTCACTGCAGCCAGGAACTCCTGGCCTCAGCCTCCTAAAATTAACAGGTACATTCCACCTTGTCTGGCTATTTTTAAAATTTTTTTATACAGATGGGGTCTCAGTATATTGCTCAGGCTAATCTCAAATCCTGACTTCACATAATTTTCCCACTTTCAGCCTCCCAAAGTGCAGGGATTTCAGGTTTGAGCCATGTGCCCATCCATATATATCTTTTAAGCACTTACATTATTAAAGTTGTTGTTGTTTTTTTTTCGAGACCATCTCTCTCTGTTGACCCAGGCTAGAGCACTGTGGCCTCCTAGGTCACAGCAACCTCTAAGGGCTCAAAAAATCCTATTGCCTCTGGCTCCTGAGCAGTTTTAATTATGGGCACCCACCACAACAGCTGGCTAGTTTTTCTGTTTTTAGTAGAGATGGGGTCTCACTCTTGCTCAGGTTGGTCTCACACGCCTAAGCTTAAGCAGTCTACTCACCTTGGCCTCCCAGAGTGCTAGGATTACAGGTGTGAACCACTGTGCCTAGCCAGAAAAGTTTTTTGTTTGTTTGTTTTACAGTTTTTGGCCGGGGTCAGATTTGAACCCGCCACCTCCAGTGTATGGGGCTGGCGCCATACTCCTTTGAGTCACAGGTGCTGCCCTCCAGAAAAGATTTTTAAAAAAACTTTTTAAGGAAATCCTAAAGATTATTCAAATCCCTTTTAGAAAACCGTGAGTTTATTACCAATCTCTAGAAGTTAGAAAAATACAACATTAAAACCAAAGAAAGAAGAAGCAAGGAAGAATAAAGATAAGACTAGAAACTTATTAAACAAGAAAAATAAAATAGGGGTCAACAAAGGATATGTTGGTTTTTAAAATGAACTAAAAATAATCATAAAACCATCTCAGAAAATAATTATCAAGAAAATAAAGAAAGCACAAACATTCTGTCAACATAAAAGTGGTTTGTAACTATAGACAGGTATTTGCAAAATAGACTGTCAGGAACAACGTCACGTCAAAGACTTGGGAGATTTAGATAGATTTAATATTTTCTAGGAAAAAAAAAAAGAAAAATAGACCAAAAAGTGAATGGATTTTGTTAGAAGTAGACTTTGTTTTTTAGCGCCATTTTGGGTTCACAGCCTAATTGTGTGGGACGTGCAGGGTGCCCTCACGGCTCCGACCCCCGCACCCGCACCTCCTCACACGTGTGGGGCACCCTCACCGCTCTGACCCCCCGCACCCTCTCCCACATTCCCAGCATCCCCCACCAGAGCAGTGTGTGTGTCCCAACTGAGGAACCCGCACTGGCCTGTCGTCCTCAACGTCACGGTCCACTCTTGGTGTGTTCATTCTGTGGGTTTGCACACCTGCTTAATGACCTGTGTCTGCTGATAGGGTCATGCTGACAGAGTCACTGCCTTAATCCTTTCTGGTCTTCACTCCCTCCCTGTAATCCCGGCAACCACTGATCCTTTGGATCCTTTCACTGCCTCCACAGTTTGGTCTTTTCTAGAATGTCTTGCAGTTGGAACCATGCAGTCTGAAGGCTGTTCAGATTGGCTTCTTTCACTTAGTAATACGCATTTAAAGTTTCGGTGTCTTTTCATGGCTTGATAGCTCATTTCTTTTTAGCACTGATATTCCATTGTCTGGATCTACTACAGTTAATCCATTCATCTCCTGGAGGACATCTCATTGGCTTCCAGATTTCAGCAATTAGGCATAAAGGTGCTGTGGACATCTGTGTGCAGGTTTTAAAGTGGGTGTGTTTTCAGTTCCTTTCAGTAAAGACCTAGGAGGGCAATAGCTGGATTGCCTGGTAGGGATATGTCCACTTTCGTAGGAAACACCCAGCCTGGCTTCCAGAATAGCTGTGCCATTTTGCATCCCACCATGAGGATACATGTTCCTCCACATCTGTGCCAGCGTTTGGGGTTGTCAGTGTTCTGGATTTTGGCCATTCAAATAGATGTGTAATGGTGTGTTATTGTTGCTTTAATATCCATCTCGCTGATGGCAGGGTGAGGAGTATCTTTCCATATGCTTATTTTACATTTGTGTGTCTTCTTTGCTCTGTGGTCCGTTTTGTAATTGGGTTGGTTTACTTTTGAGTTTTAAGAGTTCTTTGTATATTTTGGATAACATACCCTTTATCAGATGTGTCTTTTGCAAATATGTTTCTCCCAGTCTGTGGTTTATCTCTTCATTCTCTTGACCAATATATTACAAAGAAATTTAAAAAGATGTGTTTCCAGGCAAGTTCTATTCAGTACACATATGTTCTACTTACAAACATAGATGAAAAATCTTAACTATATCAACTAGCACAAATTTAAAAATAAATCCTAACATATTTAGGTTTGTATTAGGAATGCATATTTTATTTAAGTTTCAAAATATCCGCTAGTGTAATTCATCCTATTAAAAGAGTGAAGCAGACAATAAATAATTATCCTGGTAGCTGGAGAAAAATCAATTGATATTATTTAATAGCCATTTGTCAATTAGAAGGAAACTCACCTAACTTCACATAGGGCCTCTACCAAAAATTCATTTAAAGCCGAAACATAAGAAATTTCTAAACGTGGAACAATATAAGGATATCAGTTGTCATTACTTTTTAAAAATATCTTAGTTACCATATGAATTTAAATAGTTAAAAAAGTAAAATAAAATATTTAAGGTTAGAAAGGAATGAACTGAATTATCATTTGTAGGCCATAGATTTTTACACAGAAAATCTCTAGAGACTAGACAAAATATGTTGGCTACAGAACAAGATCTATAAAAATATCAAATGTATTTCTGTGTTCTTGGAACAATTAGAAAAATATAATTTTAGAAGTTTTATTTCTGATATCTGCAGGTGTTAAAAAGCATCAATAAATAAATCCCAAAAGTCCTCCATAAATGTTGAGTTTTGCTTATGCCTGGGAGAACGCAACATCATAAAGATGTCAAATTTGCCAAAACTAGATTTGATGTGATTGCAAGTAAAGTCAGTAAAGTCTCGACAGGAACTTTGTGGCATTGTACAAAGAGATCTTAAAATTGACAATGATGGGCAGGAAACAGGTCAGGGAGAGGTAAGACAATTTTAATGAAAAAGAAGCAAGTAGGGGGACTTGTCCTGCCAAGTATAACACTTTCATAATGCTGTAAGATCTCAGCAATGCTGTCCTGTGTCAGGGACAGACATATCACTCAGGAATGAAATAGGGAGGTCTCGATATGTGCTATCATAACTTACGCTGTGTTATTTCTAACATTGTTATCATCTATCCAAATGGCTATTGCCAACTACTTTGTTATAATTGCATCTATATTATGTCTAATTTAACATGTAAATTAGTGGAGAAAGAAAAGATTCCTGAATGGATTTTTAATGGATTTTTCCAGAAGCCCATGATGCCCCAGACTATTCTCTTGAAAGGTAGAAATGACCAGAAAAATTTGTTTCTGCTCAAGACATTTTGGTCAAGCAGTATTGCTGGTTGCAGATACTTAACATTTTAGATTAAAGTACAGAGTGAAATCAAAATACTTAGAGAGGACATCTCCAGCTCCCTCTTTTTCGTTTAACATAGTTCATTTTTCAATTAGAAAGAAACTAAACAGGTAAACCTGTTTTCCATCTAAAATCTGGAGATAATTGCCATCAGCAGTGCCTTAACCTGTGTCTTCACTTGCAATTTTGGAAGATTTGTATTTCCCTTAGGAAATTTCAAATAAACGGCATCTCAGGTCCACTCTCTTCCGAGAGCGATGCTCCCTCCTTCCTTACTTTGTTAGATAATTTCATTTTCATCTCTTCAGCTCTTCCTTCTCTTGCTCTTCCAAAGATAATGAGAGCTCAGGAGGAATGGGATTGATTTCACATGAAATTTTATTTATTAGGGTCGTCCTGGGCCCACACATGGCATCCTCTTTGCAGAAGCACAATATATGTGGATTTCTATTTTTCTTTTTCTTTTTCTTTTTTAGTGATTCGTCTTATCTGGATGCGGAGTCTCACTCTGGTGAGCACATGCTCTGCTGTGGGTCAGTCTTGCTGGGCTTCTCTGGTTTCTCCCTCAGGAAGCTGACCGTCGGAGGCTTCCTAGTTTGGAGTTGAGCCCCTTCATGCTGAGGCCAGAACACTGAGGCTGGGACAAGAGGGCTTTTGATCCAGGGCCAGCAGCCCTTTGCAGGGACAGACCCTCGGTGACGCATGGGACCCTGGGTGACGTCAAGGAGGGAGGGGTCTAGGCCCAGACCTGAGGGTCCTCCTGTGTATACCTCACTGGCTTCCCCGGCTCATGCTGCCACTGATGTCTCAGCAGGTAATCCCATGAGGATTGCACCCCTGAGCCCTGCTTGGTGTGACCCCAAGCCCTCTTCCTAGCCTCTCTGCTAGGGAGGACAATATTTCACCCATCCCACGGCCCAGGCCCATCAGATCTTCTGAAACCTTTCTCATTCTGGTTTCTCTCCAGATATGTGATCTGACTGTGCCTTCTGCCAGGGGTGTGTGTCCACATTCATTTCCACCTTGAGGAGCTCTGCCCATGGTTAGAGCCTGTCCAGATGCTTCTCCTCATGTCCATCCCTCCAGGACATGGAATTCACATCCTGAATATTCTAGTTAAATTTCCCTCAGTCTTCCCCTCTGGGGTGGGGACCAGGAGTGAGCTCACTGCATCCCTGTCTGTGGGGGACAAAGGCAGCACCTGTAGGACCTTAGGGCCTTGGGGTAGCAGCCTTAAGAACTCTGTGGATGTGCCGGGCCTGCCAGTAGTCAATAAAACATATATATGTGCCCATTTTCAAATTGTTCAATACAAAAAGTAATTCAAATACACACAAACACAGATGGAAATGTGAAATGAACTCCCCTGGCCTTATCCCCCGTTCTAGAGTTACAGGCATCTGGCTGCTGGGAGACTGCATTAACCATGGCTGGTGGCCGCTGTTGGCTGGCATCTCTTCGGCAACCTGTGTGCAACACGGGGCCAGTCCATGTGGTAATTGGTGCTGGTGCGGTGACTGGTGAGGTCCTTGCAGTGGTTTTGGCCACTTGTGTTTCAGAGGTGCTTCATTTTCTGCCTTGGAGAGCTGTTTTCAAACTCAGTTGTTAGCAGGAGGGCCCTTTTTAAACACATCTTATCCCCAGCCTTCATACCAGTGAGGAGCACAAATCTGTTAGAAGAGTCTACTTTTATATTATTCACTTATAAAATGTGCCTATGGGAAAGACTATTGAGATTTGTATTTTGATAGCTATTACTTTGTTACAATTCTATGTATCCCCCATATTCTGTTTAGATGAATGATATTCAGAAATCAGTAAGTCACACAGGTAAACAGTTGCTAATGGCAACGGTTTTTAATCTTGTTTCTTACTCATTTGCCTTGTGATCTCGAGAGTCTCTTTAATTAAATTGATCGAAATGTTTGAGGGAAAATCTTGTAGGAATCTGTTTTTTTAATTTTTTTCCAGAGTTGAATCACTGATCTAACAGATGCTCACAGCCTTTATATAAATATAAAAATGAGACAGGAAGAAACCCAAGCTTAAAATAAGCAATACTCTGTACCCTGAACTGTGCATCAAACTGCACTTTGCAATGCTGCCACTGAGAATGCCCCTGGGGAGAACACGTGCCCCATTGGGGACAGGTTCCCCGTGGTCTGATTTTAGGCACAAACTTGAATTTGTTAAAAGAGCAACATACAGCAGAAGTCTCAATTGATGACTCTTTTTAACGAGAGAATCAAATGCATGTACATTCTTTTTTTTTCCCCCATGAAGAATTTCATTTATTTATAGCCTGTGTTTTATTTCATATCCATAAAGATTTTCTTTTTTATTAAATCATAGCTGTGTACATTAGTGCAATCAAAGGATGCTGGTTTCATACACATTCTGAAATATTTTCATCAAACTGTTTAACATAGCCTTCATGGCATTTTCTTTGCTATTGTATGAAGACATTTGTATTCTGCCTTTAGTAAGTTTCCCCTGTACTTTTCTAAGATGCACCGTAGGTGTGGCCCCACCAATTACCCTCCCTCCATCACAACCTCCCCCCTCCCCTCTTCTCCCTTGCCCCTTTCCCCATATTCTTTTGCTATAATTGGGTTATAGCCTTCATATGAAAGTTATAAATTAGTTTCATAGTAGGACTGAGTACATTGATACTTTTATTTCCATTCTTGAGATACTTTGCTAAGAAGAATATGTTCCAGCTCCATCCATGTAAACATGAAAGGGGTAAAGTCTCCATCTTTCTTTAAGGCTGCATAGTATTCCATGGTATACATGTACCACAATTTATTAATCCGTTCGTGGGTTGATGGGCACTTGGGCTTCTACCATGACTTAGCAATTATGAATTGGGCTGCAATAAACATTCTGGTACAGATGTTTTTGTTACAATGTGATGTTTGGTCTTCTGGGTATATACCTAGTAAAGGAATTACAGGATGGAATGGCAGGTCTATTTTTAGATCTCTAAGTATTCTGCAAACATCCTTCCAAAAGGATCATATTAATGCATGTACATTCTTGGCAAGAGACATTTTAGTTTAACTTCTACCCAAAAGGGTGTTAAATGGGCCATATAAGTTTATATACTGGTAGTCTCTGAAGAGTTAAAATTTTAACAGTAATTGATGTGTATGTTGACCTTTTTACTACTTTCAAAATCCAGGGAAAAGAAATGATCAGAATGAAACATGGGCAGAAAACTTGTGGCACCCCCACAGAATCTCAGGGCTCCAGGGAACCTGGCTTGAGAATCATGCTGCTACCCAGAGTGAGTCTATGAAGGCCACAGCTGCTTTGTGCCTAGTCACTGTTTATAATGTGACTCGTTCATACAGTCGGATAGACTGCAGTCAAGCACAGAATACTTACTTACTCTTGGTTCTGCCTCCTCCTCCAAGCCTCCCTGTGTGTGTTTGGAAGTGAGGGGTGAATGTGTTATTTTTCATCTCAAAGGACTATCTTTTTATAACAACTTAATAACAGCCTCCCTCCCTTCCTTCCTTCTTTCTTTTCTAATTTCAGATTAACAAGAGGGGTACATACAAGTAGGTTACAAAGTTTGCTTTTGTAAGCTTAAAGTCTGAGTTGTAGTTGTGTAATTTTGAATTATAATTACACCGTAAA
>CAUYON010110237.1:0-10682 GCA_963573935.1 Arctocebus calabarensis | reverse complement strand
AGCATTTAGTAGGTGCTGGACACTTTCTATGACTTTTATCAGTACTCACTCATTTAAATTACCTGACTAATCTATAAGAAAGGTGGCATTATTCTTTGTGTGTGTGTGTAGAGACAGAGAGAGTCTCACTTTATCGCCCTCGGTAGAGTGCCGTGGCGTCACACAGCTCACAGCAACCTCCAACTCCTGGGCTTAGGCGATTCTCTTGCCTCAGCCTCCCGAGTAGCTGGGACTACAGGTGCCCAGCACAATGCCTGGCTAGTTTTCTATTTTTGCACTTCAGCTGAGGCCGAGTTTGAACCTGCCACCTTCGGTATATGGGGCTGGCGCCCTACTTGATGAGCCACAGGCGCCACCCGACCTTCATGCTTTTTGATGAGAAGTCCATGGTATTTGAATCCCTGTTCCCCTGTGTGTAATGCATCATATTTCTCTGCATATTTGCAAGATTTTTAGTTTGTTTTTCTTTTTAGCAGTTTGTGATGTGTCTGGGCTAGTTTTCTTTGAGTTGAACCTGTCTATGATTAGTTGAACTTGTTGAAACTGTTAATTTATGTCTCCTTCCAAAATTTGGGAAGTTTTCTGATATTATTCCTCAAATATTTTCTGTACCAATCACTTCCTCCTCCCCTTCGGAACTGCAATGACATTAATGTTAATAATTTTGATATCATTTCATAGGCTCTTAAGGCTATGTTAATTTTTCTTCCAGTCTTATTTTTCTTTCTTTATTTATAAAATCTTTAATCTGACCCTTTCCCATTTCACTGCCATTCTGCTGAATATAAAACCTGTCCAATTAAAAAAATTATAGGCATTATATCTTTGAGTTCTAAATTATATCTTCAGGGTGTTTTTTTTTTTTATAGTTTCCATTTATCTTCTGAGAACATCTGTCTTTCCATTTACTTCAAGTGTGTTTTCTTTTACTAAGTGGAACATAGTCACAACAGGTGCTTTAAAATCTTGGCCAAGTAATTCCAGCATCTGGGTTGTTTTGCAGGGATATCTAGTGATTATATTAATACTTCTCTTGAGAATTTTTGTAGGTCCTTATTATATGTCAAGTAATTTTGAATTAGATTCTGGACATTTGAATAGTATGTTATATAGACTTTGGATCCTGTTTAAAATCTGGAAAATGTTCGTTTTTGTTCATTTGTTTTAGCAAGCAATCCATTCGGTTAAGGCCAGAGCTTAAGTGCTGTCTCACCTTCTGGGGCCTGAGGTTTCCCTGTCAGCTCAGTTCTCGGATCTTCGGCTCACAGAGCCCCCTCTCTGTTCCCTGTGTTTGGAAAGCTGGCTCCTCTCAGAGCGTGGGAGCACCGTGTGTGTCACTGGACTGCCGTGGCCTCCTCCTCAGCCAGACCACACACCCGACTGACCTCCTCTGCGTGTCTGTGCCTCTCTCCTTACTGTCTCTAAACTTACAACATCACTTTTTCTGGTGTAGGTGGCATAGTTTTTCAGACCACTAAATTGTACTGGGTGAGAATTATAATCGTGTTCTTCAGAAAGTTGATCTAACTTTCCTTTCCAATGCCAGCAAGAAACGTAATCTTAATGAAATCTGGTAAAATGCTGTTTATATCTTAAATCACCACATTGAGGATTTTCCTCTCTCCATCTCTCTTGGGGAAGGTGAGGGGTGGGTGGTCAGTGGGTGGCTCTGGTGGGTCTCTGGGCTGCCCAGAAACAGCTGTGAGAAAAGCCATATGGGTCAAAACCCCTGACAGCCAGCCTGGGAGGGGACTCTGGGCTGAGCTCCAGCTGCCAGGGGTTTCATTTTAGTTACAAAGCAACCTTGGTGACCCCAGATGCCATTGTCATTGTTTCTGTGGGGTGCGCACTGCCTCTCCCAAGGTGCTATAAGCATGAGAACAGCAAGACGGCCTGGACTGACTCCTGGAGGACAGCAGCACGGCCACCTGTGTCTTGGCCCTGCACGGCTCTCACAGTGCGAAGCTGGGGCCTGTGGGTGCTGTGCTGCTGACCTCCCTGGTGGGTCCAGCCTGCACTGTGGGTTGGCTGCAGGGTTTGGCCAAGCCCGTGCCTTGCTCCTGGCTTCCTGGGCACCACTGGCAGTCATCCCTGTGAACTGCCTATCCTGGCTTTCATAGATTTGTTTTAATGTAATTTCTTAGAGGTGAAAAATTCACTTAACCATCTTCCATTCCAGCCATGCCTTCCCATACAGTGGGAGTGCCAGGAACATGGGCTGCATGAGCGCTCTCCAGGGAGAGGGACCAGCCAAAGCTGTGGGCAGAGCTGTGTAGATGCGTGAGAGTAGATTGGTTATAGGAATCAGCCCAGGAAGTCACAGAGGGAGGGAGAGTCCGTACCTGCACCATGCAGGAGGCAGGAGTGCACAGAGGTCTCAGCACAGAGACTAGTCTCCCCTCCCTCCCACTGCTGGTTCTCTCCAGGCCCCGAGGGGTTGGACAAGGCCCCACTGGGGATGGCCCTGACTGTACCCAGCCCACAATTCAAATACTAATGTCTCCCATAGACACCCCCAGAAATAACGTGTTCCCAGCTGTCTGGGCCTCCCTCAGCCTGGTCAAGTTGATGCATAAGACAGAGCATCACAGTGGGACACATCTGTGTGGTGTCATGGACTGCCTGGGATGTTGGCACAGAGCCGCAGGAGGCACTTATATCCCAGATTAAGAAGCCCAATATTAAGGAATTTCTGGGGAACATATACTAATGCCTGAGGTGTGAATAACACTTTGCAGTGAACAAAGCGCTGGTCCTGTAAGCCTCCATGTGCAGGACAGCTGCTGTGTCTCCCCGTTATTTACAGGGCAGCTCGAGGATTTCATGGTACACGTGTTCTGGCAGGTGGGTCTGACCCGTGGGGCTCTGACTCCCAGTCTAGCCCTCATTCGGCTGCACCAGTGACCTCTGACCTTGTTCGGATCATGACTCCCTTTGAGAACCTGATGCAGGACAAGGATCATTTCCTTTGGAAGGTGCATGTTCTCACACCTCCTGTGTGCAGAAGGAGTCACAGGGTTCACAGCAGTTTGCTCCCAGGCTCATGTCAATACCCCTAACTGCCCAGAGATGTTCCACCTACCACTGCCGGGAGTGCCTGCCTGTCTCCTCCCCAGTGGTGGCACTTCTAGGATGGCTGCCTGGTGCTGGCATTGGCTCCGAACTGAGCAGTGTCAACAAGTCCACATGAGCACCCCAAGGGTGGCTGCTCTGGGAGTATCTCAGGTGTTCTTATCGTCATGACACCACACAGATGTTGGTGGGTAGAGATGTGGTTGCAGAGCTGGCCATCAGACAGCAATGAGAAGCAGACTCTGTTTAGCTCAAAAAGTTAGAAACCCAGAGCTTCCCTGGACTCACTCTTCACTGGGGGCAGCCAATCTGACACGTTTGCAAGGGGTGGGGGTCACAGCAAGTGTGGCCGGGTGGGCTGCAGGGAGAGGGTGGCCACATTTGGGTCTGGGGAGGAGAGACCCCGGTGAGGCTGTAGGGCAGGTATGGCCGTGGCCCAATGGGACATCTAGAGAGCTGTCTTAGTGGCTGGAGGTCTTTGGGTCTGGTGGCCACACTGGATCCTTCCCTCACATGTTCTTCAGATGGTGGCAGAGACACGGCCTCCGTGGGAAACTTTGAGGTTGTGAGGACCTTGAGCTGGGTGCAGCCTCAAGCTTTCCTCTTGGCAGAGCAAAGCCTGAAAGGAACTCACCAACCGCCTGCACAATGGGAGGAAAACCTGTTTCCTTTACTTTCCTTGAGGGGAAAAAATTAAAGTTCTGAACAAACACAGGGCACAGGCCTCCCAATTGTCTCTGGGAACCCTTAGGTGGCTGGTGTCATTGGCCAAACATGGAGCTGGACACATACCCTGGTGTCGGGCCCTAGCTCTCAGGGTACCCATGTGACCGTGAACCTGTGGCCACCTGCCCAGCCTCAGTTTCCTCCAGTTGAGGGTTGGGTGACGCAGAGTGTGATCCGACAGAGGCCAGTTGCCTGTTAGCCCTGACACTGCACGCCTACTGTATTGGCAGCACGTTCAGATGAATTGCTGGTATTTAGGAAGATGACATGCCACATAAGAGTCTGGTTTCTCTGGGCTTGTGTTCCCATGCAGTGACAGTTGGTGGCCACTGCCTTGTGACTCAGTGCTGCCCTTGCTCCTATGCCACCCTTATCACAGAGTCCCTGCCCAGTCCCCAAAGGCTTGGGACTGTGCTCCAGGTGTCTACCTGACCCAGGAGCCAAGTCACACCTACGGCTGCTGCTGACGCGCTGCCCCCCTCCCAAGCCGGAGCAGGGCCAGGAAAACCAGTGGGCTATCTGGTCCTTTGGAGGCACAGCTGGCCTTCTGCTCAGGGCCTCTGTCGATACACTGCCTACCTGACGCAGGTGTAGGGACATGAAGGGAGATGCCAGAGTATTCCCCAGAGTAAGGACACTGAGTGCCCTGACTGTAACTCCCTTGGGGTTCAGCCACTGTCAAACATCTGCTTACAGACCATGGCCTGGCTGCCCAGCCCCATCTCCCCAACATTCTCCCTGATTCAGCAGCCTGGGCTGGGGGATGAGGCATCTGAGTTCTTACAGGTCCCCTTGGTGATTTTTATCATGGCGAAGTTTGGGAACTGCAGGGCACTCCAGGGACCTCTTTACTCAGGGCCTCAGAGTTCTGGCCTCAGCCCTCGGACAGCAAGGATGCTGGCACTTCTGATGGCGTCGTCCCCTTGTGCCAGAGAAGGAAGGGGCTGCGTGTCAGAGGCCCCCACTTACTTGGTAGAAGAGAGGAGCAGAGAAGTCGTCTTGTACCTGTGTCAAGAGAGTCCTGTGATCAGTGCGCTTAGTCCGGCCAGAGCAGGCTCAGTCACTGGACTGTGGGTGAGGCTGGTGTGGCTTCAAGCATTCACAAGAGCTCCCTCATGCCAACACACACGCACACGCTGTACTCTGCAGGTGCTTGTACACCTGGTACACCTGTCATGCCAGGCCTCTGACGGCCACAGCGGGGCATCAGGCCTCGATGCGCTTAGGAAGGAGCAACTGTTATCAGCAAATGCATGCACAAATAAAGCCAACAGGATCGTGGACACAGGTCTGCAGGGGAAGGTGTGGGGTGTGTAGTCTTTGAGTGTGTGAGTTATGGTGTGGTGTGTATGTGAGGCCTGTGGTGTGAGCTGCAGGTAGACATGAGGTGCGTGGGCTCCGTCTTGTCTGGGACTGGGTGCAAACCTTGCACCCAGCAGATTTTCTCTCCAATTCCCAGAGCCAAGTTCAGGCACAGGGATTTCCCAAGGGCCAGACACCTAGAGTTTGTCCCTGAAATAAGTGTTTTGAGTATTAAGAAGGCACTAAAACTGTCAAAAAACATTTTTAGCCCAAAGGATTTGGCTAAGAAACATGCTAAGTGCTTTCCAGGCTGCCCGAGGTTAGGATAAGATCAGAGGGTGTTTCTGGCCTGGAGGTGTCAGACTTGATGGTGGCCAGTGCTCTGAAAAATTTGGGACCCCTGCTGCATTCGCTTGTCCTTCTGTTCTTTCTGAGCCCTGCAGCAGGACTGGTAGATGCAAGGAAGTTTTCATCAGGGATCAGAAAAGGGGCGTGTTCCTAACTGGGTCTGCCAGGTGCACCATCCCCAACCTCCTGACTCCTGGGACGGAGATGGAGACGCTCCCAGAAGGGTTTGCCATGGGTCAGCTTTCAAGCAGCTTTCAAACAGGAGCCGGGAGTTGTCCCTCTGCATTCCTCTCTGTGTTTCCCTCTGCTCTCGCCTGGGACAGATTAAATTAAAACAAATCCATACCCCAGAACTTGGGGAGATGTGATGGCCAAGCCAGAGTGGGCAGGACCTCACCCCTCAGTTCACATTCAGTGAAAAGGCTGCTGCACTTGTCACCTCCCAGCTCAGCTGCACCAGAGCTGTGCGTCAAAGGCGCTGGAGAAAGAAGTAACAAGAGGCAGCCACAGTCCAGACGCAAGGGCTGGATCAGGATCCGAGGTCTTTTGAGTGTTTTGGATGGTCCACACCTACCCCTGGGCTGCCTTTGTGATTTGTGATCTGAACATTACATCAAAGAAAATGTGTCCTCTGAGTGAAAGTTGTGATTTCTGGCATCTTTTTAGTTTTTAGTCCGGGAAAAACCATGGGACCTCTGCGGGCGGGAAGGCAGTTCGCAGAAGTTGCATTCGGCCACGTCCGATTTGGGAGTCAGATGAAGCTTCGGGCTCTGTAATGAGTGGGAGTAACAACGGGGCATTGGGGCGCCTGGTCAGGGACCCTCTGGCACCCCTCTGGTTTCTCTTGGGGCCTTGCCTGCGCGGAGTGTGTGGGGTGTTAGGCCACATCTTTCTGTTGGTGGGGAACTTTTGAAGACCACTAGAAATGCAGCCCGTGTTCTGCCAGGGGTGGGGGCAGCTCCTGGACCCCAGCAGCTCACAGGCAGCTTGGGAAGGCTGGAGCTCTCAGAAGACGCTCGGCGTGGTAATGGGGCAGGCAGAGCCCAAGCTGGCAGGACCTAGGGTGGTCTGGGCACTCAGCTGCCACCTGAACGCTGTGGCCTGGCCCGAGGGCAGGGCTCCTGGAACTGTTCTCTGAGTGCTCTGGAAGGGAGGTCGCCACCTTTGTGATCAGCCACCTTTTAGCAGCGGAACGTCCCCCCCACACACACTTCCGGTAGGTGCAGACACATTTGTTTGTAATGTGTGTCTCATGGATTAGCACACTAAAACAGTGCATGGATTGGAAAATACATTTTCATCAGATGATATTAAAAAACAAGTACGATGGAGGTCTCCCTCTTTCTCCCTGTCCCCCAGGATCATGCCCCGGGGCTGGAGTTAGGCCGTCCCGGAGGGTTCAGCCCCCCAGTGAGGACTGCCTGCTCTCTGGTGTTGTTAATTTGGGGCCATGTATTTTTAACTTTTAGCATGCATTTCCCCAGACACGAGCAGAAGTGCACTGTGGCCAGTGCTGTCTACCCCCCTCACCTCCCCAGATTCTCTCAAAGCAACCCCCACCCTTACTTCAGTAGAAAAGCGCTTCGGTGGGCAGCTGCGCAGAATAAGGACCATGAAACCCACAACGGCCTGCCACCCCTAGACTATGAACAGTGAAGTCCTTAGTGGGACCGTGCTGGTGTTGACGTTTCCGTGGTTGTTTCCTGTCTGCGGAGCGGCTTTCTTTGAGTACCAAGTCCACAGACATGAGGACTCTGAAGTCCCTTGTGAACTCAGCTCCCCCCCCGCCCCCCGCTCCTCCTTCACTGCTCACTCATCAGTTGCACAGACCAGGCCCTGTCCTGTAGAGTTTCCTGCACTCTGCATTGTGCCGGCTACATCTCTGTAGCGTTGTTTAACATGCTCCTCTCTCCTGAGTGTCCTGTAGAATCTAACTAACCCAGAGGCTTGATGCGACTGTGCCACAGCATTGACATCAGCGGTGATGCTGGGGAATGTGCCACACAGGTCTGTAGGTTTGTAAGGTTATCCGCTGCCCCCCAGCCCCTTCCTGTGTCCCCTGGGATATGGCCCTCACACCTGGACAGTCTGTGCTCTGGGCTCTCAGAGCAACCTTGGGGTGGCCTGCCACGGGCCCCACCCAGGGTCTGAAAGGGGAAGCCTGGCTCATTTCAATGAATCCAAGAGAAACACTGGTTTTCTAGTGGAGGAGGGGCTGAGGTGCACCTTCCCACTAGGGATCTGGAGGGGAGCAGGTGCGGCCTGAGATGCCCCCTGATTTACCTTCTTCCTCTACCCTTAAAAAGGGGCCAGCTCCCCCACAACTTCAATGAGCTGAGAACACAGCCCACTCAGAGCGTTCTTTGTGAGGCCTTTTTCTCTCCTGGAACCTGGTTGAGAAGAAGCTGGCCAAGTGGATGATCTGGAGATTTAGGAATGTGTGTGTTTGCCTAGAAAAATGTCTGTGTTCAGAAAAATGGGCCTTTGGCCAGAAGCGGAGCAGTTTCCTCTGTGATCAGGAGGAGAATTCAGTCACAGCCCAGTCACTCTGTGGGCACCGTGGGCAGCTGCTGGTCTTGATGTGCACGCTGTCCGTGGGACATGGTCCTCATCCTGGAGGGCTCACCTGGCATGCAGCTACAGGACCCAGGAGGCGGGTGAGGGGGGACACAGCCTCAGAAATCAGGGCTCAGTCCACTGGTGCTGCCTGCGGTGGAACACACCCTGCCAGGCAGGCCTGGCAACAGGGCCTTGGCTGTCAGCGTGCCCAGTAAATCATGTTCCTGGCACCTGCAGGCCATGTGCTGATCTGTCAAAGTGAATGGGAGCAAATAGGCTGGGCCTGGCAGGCAAGCCAGGCTTCCTGGGTCGATCGTGGGGGGCAAATTCTGCAGAGGGTACAGGAGGGGGCCAGTAGGCAGCTGATCACTTACAAAACTGGATTTGCTTAGGGATGGCCAAAGCCGTTGACATAATTATTCTCCTCCTCCTCCTTTTTGGTAAGTTAAGAGACCTTATTTATTTATTTATTTTCATATATGTATATTTTTATTAAATCATAGCAATGTACATTAATGTAATCATGGAGTACAATGTGCTGGTTTCATATACCATCTGAAATATTTTCATCAAACCGATTAAATGGCATTTTCGTGGCATTTTCTTAGTTATTGTGTTAAGACATTTATATTTTGCATTTAGTAAAGTTTCACTTGTACCCTTCTAAGATGCACTGTAGGTGTGATCCCACCAATTACCCTCCCTCCACCCATCCTCCCCCACCCCTCCCCTCCCTTGCCCCTTTCCCCATATTCTCATACTATAATTGGATTATTGCCTTCATATGAAAGCTGTAGATTAGTTTCATAGTAGAGCTGAGTACATTGGATATTTTTTCTTCCATTCTTGAGATACTTTGCTAAGAAGAATATGTTCCAGCTCCATCCATGTAAAAATGAAAAAGGTAAAGTCTCCATCTTTCTTTAAGGCTGCATAATATTCCATGGTGTACATATACCACAATTTCTTAATCCATTCGTGGGTCTATGGGCATTTGAGCAAGATCAAAAATCACATTATAACAAAGATATTTGTATCAGAATGTTTATTGCAACATAATTCATAATTGCTAAGCCATGGAAGAAGAGACCTTATTTAAAGCAGTTTTCCTTTTATAGAAAAATTCATGAGAAAGTACAGGGCTCACATGCTGTGTTGTGGTACTTTGTGCTAACATGTGCGGTGTGTTGGATACGTGTGCAGTGAGTGTGTTGGATACCTGTGTGCTGTGTGTGTTGGATACATGTGCGGTGAGTGCTAACAGGATTGTGCTGTGCTCTGGCAGTTGCCCTAGTGAGGCCTGGGACTCGGGCCTCTGCCCTCCTCTGCAGGGCCAGTGAGTGTGTTGGATACGTGCGTGCTGAGTGTGTTGGATATGTGCGTGGTGAGTGTGTTGGATACATGCGTGGTGAGTGTGTGGGATACGTGTGCAGTGAGTGTGTTGGATACCTGTGCAGTGAGTTTGTTGGATGTCTGTGTGGTTAGTGTGTTGGATATGTGTGCTGTGAGTGTGTTGGATACCTGTGCAGTGAGTGTGTTGGATACCTGTGTGGTGAGTGTGTTGGATATGTGCATGGTGAGTGTGTTAGATACATGTGCGGTGTGTTGGATATGTGTGCAGTGAGTGTGCAGTATACATGCATGGTGAGTGTGTTAGATACATGTGCGGTGTGTTGGATACGTGTGCGGTGAGTGTGTTGGATACCTGTGTGCTGTGGTGTTGGATATGTGTGGTGAGTGTGTTGGATGTCTGTGCATTGAGTGTGTTGGATACTTGTGTGGTGAGTGTATTGGATACGTGCACAGTGTGTTGGATACGTGCACCGTGAGTGTGTCGGATATGTGTGGTGAGTGTGTTGGATGTCTGTGTGGTGAGTGTGTTGGATACCTGTGTGGTGAGTGTGTTGGATACCTGTGCGGTGAGTATGTTGGATATGTGTGGTGAGTGTGTTGGATGTCTGTGTGGTGAGTGTGTTGGATACCTGTGTGGTGAGTGTGTTGGATACCTGTGCGGTGAGTGTGTTGGATATGTGCGCGGTAAATGTGTTGGATACCTGTGTGGTGAGTGTGTCGGATATGTGCGTGGTGAATGTGTTGGATACCTGTGTAGTGAGTGTGTTGGATACCTGTGTGGTGAGTGTGTTGGATATGTGTGTGGTGAGTGTGTTGGATATGTGTGTGGTGAGTGTGTTGGATACCTGTGTGGAGAGTGTGTTGGATACCTGTGTGGAGAGTGTGTTGGATGTCTGTGTGGTGAGTGTGTTGGATACCTGTGTGGTGAGTGTGTTGGATATGTGCGTGGTGAATGTATTGGATACCTGTGTGGTGAATGTGTTGGATACCTGTGTGGTGAGTGTGTTGGATACCTGTGTGGTGAGTGTGTTGGATATGTGTGTGGTGAGTGTGTTGGATACCTGTGTGGAGAGTGTATTGGATGTCTGTGTGGTGAGTGTGTTGGATATGTGTGTGGTGAGTGTGTTGGATACCTGTGTGGAGAGTGTGTTGGATGTCTGAGTGTTGAGTGTGTTACGTATGTGGTGAGTGTGTTGGATGTCTGTGTGTTGAGTGTGTTGGATATGTGCGCGGTGAGTGTGTTGGATGTCTGTGTGGTGAGTTTGTTGGATCCCGTGTGGTTAGTGTGTTGGATACCTGTGTGGTAAGTGTGTTGGATATGT
>CAUYON010110236.1:0-18116 GCA_963573935.1 Arctocebus calabarensis | reverse complement strand
GGTGAGCCACTACTTCTTTATTTTATTGATTGATGGATTGAGTCATCAAGTGAGTGATTTTAATATTTATTTATTTGTTTGTTTGTTTGTTGGTATTTTTGTTTGTTAGTTTATTTATTTTTGCTGGTTTGGGCCAGGGCTGGGTTTGAGCCACGAGTGCTGCCCTATTTTTATTTTTTGATGTTCTTTCTTTCTCTTTCTTTCTTTCGTTCCTTCCTTCCTTCCTTCCTTTCTTCCTTCCTTCTTCTTTTTCTTTCTTGCTTTCTTTCTTTCTCTCTCTCTCTCTCTCTCTCTCTCTCTCTCTCTCTCTCTCTCTCTCTCTCTCTCTTTCTTTCTTTCTTTCTTTTTGTAGAGACAGAGTCTCACTTTATCGCCCTCGGTAGCGTGCTGTGGCATCACAGCTCACAGCATCCTGCAACTCCTGGGCTTAGGCGATTCTCTTGCCTCAGCCTCCAGAGTAGCTGGGACTACAGGCGCCCGCCACGACACCCGGCTATTTTTTTGTTTTGCAGCTCGGCCGAGGCTGGGTTTGAACCCGCCACCTTTGGCATATGGGGCCGGCGCCCTACTTTCTGAGCCACAGGCACCGCCCCTGTACCTCTGATTTCTAAAGCAAAAAAGGCGTACAAACAGTATTTGTCCCCTTGGTCACATTTGTAAATGGCTTTTCCTTGCCCAGGTGTACATTAAGTGACACGAGTGACAGTGCCCACGTCTGCCAAGGCTTCCTCTCCTTTCCCTGCCCCGAGTCTGCTTCTATCTTCCTCAAATGCTATGACACACATCAGCTGGCTCCAACCTCAGCCCTGCCGCCAAGTATCCGTGTGACCTTCAAATCCCTGTGCCTCAGTTTCTCATTTGTAAAATGGGTCCTGTCTTCTGTTGTTGTGGAGAAAATTAAATGAGTAAATGTCTAGAGAGCCCTCCTCTCAGTTTTTTTGATGAAGTCATTGAATGTACCTGCCTTGCCCTGTTTTACAACCTCCAGAGTCAATCTGTGCTCTCCTGGGGAAGGAGGTGGTTATAAATGATCTTGCTGTGACTCCACCATTCATTAGGCTCTCACAGCAGCAGAATCACCTTGATAACATCTAATCAGATGGAGTCACCCCTGCCCAGGACCATCCAGGACAAGCCCACAGCCTCTGCGTGACAGGGACCTCTGTGCTGCCCCTTGTGGTCCTCTGCTTCCGCCACGCTGCTGCTTTGCTGTGGCCCCTACGCTGGTCTTCCCTCCTCGGGATGCTTTGGTGTGTGGCAACACACGCTCTGCGTATCTCACGGTGCCCGTCAGTGTTTTGTTTCACTGCTGGCACTCACCACGGTCTGTGATCCTGTTTAGTTATTGATCCAGCCTAAGATCCAACCCTGGTAGGAATTAAGCTCTCTGCCCAGTGTCTGGGCCCTAGTTCATCTGTGAAGTAAGTCACACAATGTTTGCATTTTGGTGTGCCCACAAACCTGCGAGTCAGGAATCATTGTCTACATTGGCCTCACAAAGAAATCGAGTTTGCATGAACAACTTTGAGATGTGTCTGTTATTTTTTAGGGGCCTGGGGCTCAGCACCCTGCCCTCCAGGGCCTCACAGCCTCTCCCGGAGAGTTTGGGGACGTGCCCTGTGCAGTGCCCCGTAGGAGGCCGGGAAAGAGGTGGGATCCTGGTCTGCTGCACACCTGCCCGCTGGCTCCTTACAAGGAGGCGTGGAGCCTGCACACCACCTGTAAACAGGAGGGCAGTGGTAGAGACAGTGAGGGAACACGATGGCAGGTCTGGGAACACGCAGATGGGACAGTTTTCCTTCATCCGGGACTGGCTGAAAGTGAACCTGGGAGTAGAGAGGACACTGCCTTGTGGAGAAGACCCACGTCCCCCGTGGGTACTCCCTTTCTCTTTATTCTCAAGAAAAGAGTTTCAGGACATCTAGGAGCAGCTGCGCAGGGGAGGACCTCTAGACCAGCTCCGTACCTCTCTGGAACGAGGAGGGTTGTGCTTGGAGTCACAGAGGGTCCTTGTCTCCGTTCCGTCTGGTGTCAGAAGGGGCTGTTTGCGATCGAGTGTTAGGGGGCAGTTTCTGCTGCTCTGGGCGGTGCTCTAAGGGCTGTGCAGGTTCTGACTAATTTCAACTTCCTGGCAAACTCTTTGGAGGTGACAAATGGCATCACTATCCCCATTTTACAGATGTGGGAATTGAGGCACAGACAGTTTAATTTTAGGCTAAAAATTGATTTTTTAATTGTGGTAAAATTTACATAACATAAAGGTTACCCGTTTTGGGGCGAACAATTCATGTGCAACCGTCACCACTAACCATCTCCAGAACATTTTTCATCATCTCAAACTGAAAGTCTGAGCCCATCAAACACCAGCTTCCCATTCCCCCTCCTCGCATTCCTTGGTAACCACTGTTCTATTCTCTGTCCCTGGGAATCTGATGACTCCAGGGACCTTGTAAAATTATGACGTAATACTTTGCTTTAGTGGCTGGCTTATTTCACTTAGAGTGATGACATCCATCCGTGTGTCACAATTGCATTCCTTTTTAAGGCTGGGATTCTTTTATAGTATGTACATACCACCTTTTATGCACCCATCCGTGGGTATTTGGGTTGCTGCTGTGAACAAGGGCACGTGAGTACTGCTGTGGTTTGTCTTTTCACTCTCTCGATAGTGTCCTTTGATGCACATTTTTAATGTTGACGAAGTCCCACTTGCCTATTTTTTCTTTTCTTGCCCGTGCTTGTTGGATGAGGCACAGATATCGTAAGAAACTCTGCCAAGGCCACCGACCAGAAGTGGCCGAGCACAGGTCTGGACCACGTGGCTGTCCTGTTCCGGGGGTCTTCTTCCATCCTCGTGACACTGGTGGCCAGGATTTGCCCTGTGCTGGGGCTTACCTCAGCTTTTACACGTGTTACCTTGTCAATCCGTCCAGCAGTTCCATCAGGTAGGGGCTGTTACCCCATTTTGCAAACACGGACGGGAACCTCCAGCTCTCTTGCATTTGGCAAGGATTCCTGGAGGACAGGGACACAGGGTGCCCGCCTTGGAAAGTCCAACATGGCAAATCATCTTCCAGAGGCTCATGACATAAATAGCAAGTAGAATTTTTAGTGTGGCAGAATTGCTGAGTGAATTTTGTGGCACTCCAACCTTTAGTCCATTATGTACTATCAGAGCCTATAAAAGAATAGATGTTGCCTGCAGGCCAGGCAGGAGGCGTAAGAGTAAACGGCACTTGTGACCCTTCCACCTTGCGTGGGAAGCAGACTGTGACCCCTGACAGTTGACTCCAGCTGCATCTTCTTTGTAGTTTTTTTCTTTTTTTTTTTGGCAGTTTTTGGCCGAGGCTGGGTTTGAACCTGCCACCTCCAGCATATGGGGCCAGTGCCCTACTCCTTTGAGCCACAGGCACCACCCTTCTTTGTAGTTTTCTCATCCTCCACCCCCAACCATCTCTCCTACAAGTGACCATTATCCTAAATTTTGGTGTTTTTTATGTCATTGCTAAAGAAAACTCAAAAAACTCACAGTCCCTAAATGCTTTGCTGTTTCTTTTCCTTTTTTTGGAGCATTAAAGAAATTCCATATGGCACGCAGCTGACTTTGCCACTGCTGATGCTTTGCTGGGGTTTGTTTTTCACTATAGCAACCTACTCCATTGTGTGAATGGACTGTAGTTTTTTGTTTGTTTGTTTTTGTTTTTCGAGACAGAGTCTCACTTTGTCGCTGTTGTGGCATCAGCACTGTGGCATCACAGCTCACAGCAACCTCCAACTCTTGGGCGTAAGCGATTCTCTTGCCTCAGCCTCCCAAGAAGCTGGGACTACAGACACCTGCCACAACGCCTAGATATTTTTTTTGGTTGTATTTGTCATTGTCGTTTGGCAGGCCCAGGCTGGATTTGAATCCGCCAGCTCCGGTGTATGTGGCCAGCACCCTAGCCGCTTGAGCAATGGGCGCCGAGCCACAGCCTGCAGCTTATTTATCTATTTTTCAAAGACGTGTGAGCTGTTGGCAGGTTTTATACACACACACAGTGCTGCTACAGGCATTCTTGTACACCCGGTTGCGTGCGCCAGGATTTCTGGGGTGTATAACTAGGACCCAGTTCTGCTTTTGGATTATCCTAGGACCATAGATTCTCAAATGTGGAAGAGAATTTCTGTGGCCCAATAGTTCACCCTCATCAATAATCTCTAAGGAAATGTCTTAGGAAACTCTAAGGTGGGATGGTTAAGAGGGTAGTTTTTGGAGCGGGAGGGCTGCGAATTTGCTATGCTATTGCTTCTCACTGTTCCTCAGTTCATTATGTGATGAACTTAACTTCTCTCTGCCTCAGTTTCTTCATTTGTGAATTGAGAATAATCTGAGAATAAAAGATCTGGATTTTTTTTTTTTTAAAGTCTGGATTTTTTTGAGGATTAAATGAGATAGTGCATGCAAAGTGATTAATTCGGGGCCTGCAGATAATCGCTGAATTAGTGGTGTTTCTTTTGGCTTTGTTCTTGTCATAAGGTCAAATGATGGGAGTGGTGGGATTGGAACTCAGGAAACAGCCCAGGTTGAATTTACTTTTCCCTCTTTGTGGACCCAAAGCAGGTTCACAGTCCAGCTGGATCATGGCTTTCTGCCTGGAGATCTTGGCCTGCCCAGGTGGGATTCCCTCCCCCACCCTCCATACGTCCCATCTTATGCATGGAATGTAGGAATGTAGGGTGCCTCCTCCAGCCAAGTTGTGTTTGCTTGCTTGTGAACCTAGATAGATACCCCCCTACTAGGATAAGCCTTTTGAAAACAGATAAACTGATTGCTGCTGAATAGAAGGGGCTTCCTAGAAGACCCTCCCAGCTCCCTGGCTCAGTGAAGATTAAATAGCTGCTTAATAATTCCTGGGCTGCTGCCCACCTGACATTCCACACTTGGGGCCCAAATTGTGAGGAGGGGGAAAGAGGGACCTAGTTCGTGAGCACGATTGAGTTATTCGTTTATTACATCAGTCCCAGAGCCTGGGCTTTTTATAGTCATTCAGATATTTGGTGAGAGAGGCTCCTAAAAGCCAGACGGCAGCAGAGTGCAGTGGATAGGCACAGCCTTCCGGCTCCACAGCGTCCATTTGTGTCCCTCTCTGCCACTTCAAACCTCTGAGATCTCAGCAAGTTTCTCACCCTCCAGAGTTTTAGTGTCCTCATCCGTAAAACTGACAAACAAATAGTGCCTGCTAGATGTCCAGCTTGGCTGTGAGGAGCGAATGGCGCTCAGAGGCAGCACCGAGGAGGTGCTCAGTTGTTGCAGAAGTGCTGGTTGTTATTCTGTAAGGGCCTGCAAGCCCCGGGACAGTTGCACTAGCCCTGAGTCCACAGCCCAGTTGTTTAGTGCTTACTTACTGGTGCTTTGTAGTTTATAAAAGCCATGTATGCATGTTGCTTTAGTTTGTGTGTGTGTGTGTTTGTTTTTTGTATACACGTTGCTTTAGTTTTTTCCTTTTTCTTCCCAGCTGTGCAGTCCTGGGATCCAGATGTGAGCTCTCTCTCCAAAAGGAGGCCATGGCCTCACTTCCCTTGGACCTTGCTTCCTCCTCCTGTAACTCATACCAGTGCATGCACGAGTGGCTCAGACTGTTCCTATTCTCTGTTCTGAGCATTTTCCATTTATATTCAGTCTGAAAATTTAATCCCTACAAGGCTAAGTCATCGATAGTAATTTCTCTAACAGATGGAGAAACTGAGGCAGAGAGATAAATAACTTCTCATAGTTAATGGCAAACAAATCATAGGGCCAAGGCCAGGATTTGAGGCCAGGCAGCCTGACCTTAGGATCTCTGTGTCTTCACCGGCCTAGACTAGTCTCTCCCTCCAGGTCTCCAGGTAGGCAATATGAACAGCCTGGGGCATTGGGAAAAAGTTTATTGGTAGCATCTGGGCCCATCCTGGGGAACTCAGAGTAGAGCCCATACGGAAGCCCCCTAAGATTATACCTCCAGGAGTTCCTGGAGTATGTAGCTAGGACCCAGTGCTGCTCTCAAAATTGGAAGGAGCTTCTTTGGCCAGGTAGTTTACCCACATAGATAGTATCAGAAGACATGCGGAAGTGGAATTAGAAGGGAGATGTCCCTTTGTCCTCGCACCACAGATCCTATCAGGGTCCCATCTGGCAGCTCCAGGGATCATCCACATTCTTTCATCCTTCTGGAATGTCACTGGATTGAGTGTGGCCCTAAGGGTGTGGCCACACGCATTTGGGGTTTGGAACTCTTTTCCTTTCATAGAGATGTTCCTCCCCTGGGATTTGCCCTGCCTCCAGTTTGGCCTGCTTGGGGAGGGATCCGCTGTTTTTAGAAGATAAGGCCAGGTTCATGACCAGAGTGGTCCAGCCCTCCCGCAGAGCTGATCCCTGATAGAGAAGGGATGCCTCTATGGGGGCTGGGGCTTTAATCAGCAAGAATGGATTAGCAGCAGGTTCATTCCATTTACTCTGGTAGGTCACAGGGCCCAAGGGAAACACACACACCCTCTCAGCCAAGGAACTGATAGCTGCAAAGTGGCAGCCCCTTCACCCCAAACTGATAATATGTTTTTTTCATTGTTGTTGTACTAAATTATGCTTTTCAAGGATGAGAATGTTGTCCAGCTGTCGAGTGATTTGAACTCCTAGATGTTCCTCTGCCCAGGATGGGAGAAGAGTTCATGATGGGCTTCCTGTGGAAGCTGATGTTCAGAGTGGTTCATTAGATTTCAGGGGGGTGCCTGCAATGTCCAGAGGAGGTGCAGCGTCTCCTTCTAGGGAAGGGGCCCCCATTTGTTAGGTTTGCTGGGTGAAGTGTTAGGGAGCAGGAAGTGAACACCTGTAGACTGTATTTGTAGGCAAGAAGCCCGAGTTCTGGTCCCCACTGGCTATGTGACTTTGGCCTGAGCAGTTTACCTCTCTGAGCCTCAGTTTTTAAAAACTTCAACTAGGAATACTTTTTTTTTTTTGTAGATTTTGGCCGGGGCTGTGTTTGAACCTGCCACCTCCGGCATATGGAGCCAGCGCCTTACTTTTTTGAACCACAGGCGCTGCCCAACTAGGAATACTTTTTAAAGAAACACAGAAACCAGGCGGCGCCTGTGGCTCAAAGGAGTAGGGCGCTGGACCTATGTACTGGAGTGGCGGGTTCAAACCCAGCCCCTGCCTAAAACTTCAAAAAAAAAAAAATGAAAAAATAAAAAACAAAATTTAAAAAAAAAAAAAGAAAGAAACAGAGAAACCTTTGTTGTCTAGTATAACATGAAAAGAGCTGTGCAGATATGAGCTCCTGGAATTAATCAAAGGTTGTTGAACTGAATCTGATGGTGAAAGAAGATATAGAGAGATCACATACACCCTCATTTTTAATGTTTGGACAGTGAGGCCCCGAGTGGATGGGGCTTGTGCAAGCCATAGTGAGGCCTGTGCTGTCCAGGACGGTAGGCACTAGCCAGATGTGGCTACTGAACATTTGAAATGCGGAAAAATCCAAATTGAAATGTATTATATAAGTAAAACATATACTGGATTTTGAAGATGTGAGTAAAATAAGAAGGAATGTAAAGTTTAATCATGTAATGTAAAAATTAATGTAAATATTTAATATTTTTTATATTGATTACATGTTGGAATGATAAGATTTAGATAAGAGTTAAATAAAACATTGACATTTTATCTGTTTCTTTTTATTATTTTTAAATGTGGCTCTAGAAAATTTAAAATTACATGCATGGCTTGTGTATTTCTATTTGGATAGTGCTGAGCTAAATTGTGACCAAATAGTGGGCTTCAGAGTTGTGCAGTGTACCACCTGTGTTTTATATGTGGCAGGCCTTCTAGATCTGAATCAGAATGGCTGGGTTTGAATCCTAGCTCTACTAGTAATCAGCTGTGCGATACTGGTTAAGTTGTTCAACCTCTCAGAGTGTCAGTTGTCCTACCTGTAAAGTGAGTATTGTAATAGCCCCAACCTCATAGAGCCATAAGGACTAAATGAAATAACGTGTATACGGTGCGTAGAATAGAGTCTGTCCCGTTTTAAGAGCCACCCTTGACTGTTGCTGTTTTTGTAGTGGTTGCTGTTTTTTAGAACCTGTGGACATAAAGATAGGAAAACTCAGTCTGTCTGTAGGGAACTCCAAAGGGAAAGAAGAAAATGATTAGTGCAGTGATTATTAGGGGGGGTAAAGCCACCTGAGGAAAATCAAGGAGCATTCCTGATGAGTCAGGCTGAGTCTTGGAAGTGGAATTGGAATTGCTTGTTGAGTGGGAAAGAGATGGGAAGGACATTGCGAGTGGGTAGCACAGCACCTGCAGGGCTCATCCGGGCACTGCAGAAGCCACTTTGCCTGAGTAAACTGCAGTGTGGCAAGTGGGAAAGGAACTCAAGGTCAAAGACGCAGGCAGCTAGGTATAGATTTTGCACTATAGTCCATGGATAGCCAAGGAAGGATCTTGAGCCAGGGAGTGACATGACTGGATTTGGTGATCATTCTGACTGCTTTGAGGCAATTGTATTGGAAGGTGGAAAATGAGCCTTTGGCAAGAAAACCAAGAGAAGGAGGGCTGCTACTTCCAAAGCTCATGTAATGTGGTTTTTAAATTTTTTTCTACTAAAGTTTAAAAGTATTTATATTCATAGTGGCATATATACTATGAGTCCATACCTGTAATCACCTGTAATCAGTTTATCTGCATAAGAAAAATGCTTGGAATGGTGTGTTTACCTAAAGGTGACTTCTGCTCAGTGGGGAGTTGGGTTCCTGTGCAGGTCGCTGGATGCCTTTGGCTGCAGCTTCCAGCCCATGGTGCACTAGGTACCACAATGAGAGAGTGATAGGAGCTTAGAGTAGGAAGCTCTTGCTCTTAGTAGGTTTAAAGTCTGGGTTTCATGTCTTTTTTAACAAATTATGGTTATAGCAGAGATAACATGCATGGATTTATATTGCTTGAGCAAAACTTAATGTTAAAGTCTCCTGCCCCCCTCCCCGCCTTCCCTAGTCCCAGCTGGAGTGAACCAGGGGTCGGTCATTATCTCTAAATAACAGGCTCACGTTGCTGTCTTTTAACTGACTTAGACCACTATTCCTGGGCCCTCCACAGTGTCCTGTGACTAGTGCTTTGTGAAGCAGAGCAATCTGCACGCCTGCCCTGCCGCTCTGGCCTCTGGTGTTCTGGCATCTGTATTTTCCTGTTGGCAAGATGGGTAACATTTACATTCTCTCCCGCATCTACAGTTAACACTTCTGTGCTTTATCTGCTAGATTAGTTCTAAAAGTTAGAAAATTGGTGAACATTGTTTACGTTATCAAATCTCAAAACGGCCTTCACTGCATATGCCGCAGTCAGCTCTGGCCACACGCCCTTGTGTCCAGCTCTCTGTCTGCCGTGGGCGTTCTAGTCCCCCCACCTCCCTTGAACAATCTGGCATCATCCTAACAGCAGTTGCTTTTTGACCTTTTTACTCCTTTTTCTGCAAAATGGGGGTAACAACAGTCTCTAATTCCTAATTGTCAAGTTTGAACACTTGATGATGCCTGTTCCTCTGGTCACTCCTGGGGGGACCCTCTAGCTTCGTGTTCCCCCATGTCCTGGAGGCTGTGGACCTGCCCCAGTGTGGGCGTTTCCTGGGGACCTGCCTTCTCTGTGTTTCCGTCCTCTGCTGGGCTGGAGCCCCCTTTTAACTGGATCACCATCAATCTCTTTCTGAGGTTACTCCCTGATTTTGCTTGATCATGTGGCTCCTTGGCAAAAGCTGAAAAGGAAAACAAGGCGAAATAAATTCTCAGATTAATCTCGAATTCTACCTGTTGCTAATTTTCCTCAGCATCATGGGTCATCTCATCTTTCAAATTATGCTTATATTGATGAGAAGATTTTTCTGTGTAGAAAATATGAGAAATGTTAAGAATATAAAAAAGACAATTCATATTTCCTGAATTTCCTTTTTTTTTTTTTTTTTTTTTTTTTTTGTTTAATTGGCTGGTAGGTTTGAGTTTTGTTTGTGTTTATTTTTTTTTTTATTTTTTTTTTTTTTTTAAATTTTTTTAATTTTTATCATTAAAAAAAATAAAATTAATTTTTCCTTATTTTCATTTTTTTTTTTTTTTTTTTTTTTTTTTGCTTTCAATGTCAGCTAGCTTTCACTCTTCTTAGTGTGAATTTTTTTTTTAATTTTCTTTTTTTTCCTTCCTTCAGTGATTCTCTTGCCCTTTGCCTTCCAAGTAGCTGGGATTACAGGCGCCTGCCACAAGGCCTGGGTTTGTTTGTTTGTTTGTTTTTTGGTAGAGATGGGGGTTTTACTCTGACTCACTCTGGCTCATGCTGGTCTCAAAACTCTGAGCTCGAAAATCCACCCACCTTGGCCTCTCACAGCGCTCGGACTACAGGCGTGAGCCACCATGCCTGTCCTGAATTTCCTTTTTTAACTCCCATACTTCCTTTAAATTTGAAATGATATAATGTTGACATTTTTATTGGATTTTTCTCTTAATGTAGTATAATCATTTCCACCTGGTGTAAAGAGCAGGCCTTTAAGTGTCATTTGTAATGCAACATAATGTTATAATATCCTATTGCAATGATACTTTGTTCTTTACCCAATTTTACCTGTATCGGGTATTAAGACCATTTCCTGTATTATTCCCTGGTAACTAGTGCTAAGTGAGTGTTGTGTGTACATAGACCTAGTTCCATTTCTAAGATTTTTTTAGGATAGATTTCTGGAAGTGGAATTACCAAGACAAAGGGTCTAGAGGCGTGGTTGAGTCATTTTCCCATCTGACTATGCCAAGTTACAGTCAAAATTGTGCCAAATATTCTCCGTCCAGGGGAAACGCTTTCTTGTGAAGTCAGGTTTCTGAGGCTTGGGAGACTGGGGTCCTGTTGCAGCGAAGGGGATAACTCTCAGTGTTTGTCACTGTGATTTGGGGATTGATTCTCACTTTGCACTTTACCGCTTGGATAATGGGAGCAGCTTTATAGGGCCACAGTGAAAGATTATGTCCTGGCTGGGCATGGTGGCTCACACCTATAATCCCAGCACATTGTGAGGCCTAGGCAAGAGGATGGCTTGAGGCCAGGAGTTTGAGATCAGCCTGGACAACATAGTGAGACCCTGTCTCCAAAAATATCCCCAAATAACAGGGCGTGGTAGCATGTTCCTGTAGTCCTGGCTACTCTGGAAAGCTGAGATGGGTAGACGGCTTGCACCTAGGAATTCGAGGTTTCAATGAACTACGATCATGCCACTGTACTCCAGCCTGGGTGACCGAGGGAGACCTTGTTTCAAAGAAAAAAAAAAAAAAGAAGAAGAAGGCATTTATGTCCTGAAGTTTATTGTGGCAAAGTAGAATCCATTTTGGCCAGAACCTAAAGACCAATCACTGAGGTGTCAGTCTGACCAAAGAGAACTTTGCAAAGTCATTGAGCTTCTGTTAGTCTTGTTTCTCATCAGCCAAAGAGTAGATAACAACTCTACGGTGGGGTTCTCAGGGGCTGAAATAAGATAAGAGAACTCTAGCTGCTTAACGTGGGGCCCAGCCACATTCCACTCTTAGGATGCTTTAGTGCAGGGGTGCACAACCTTTTTTTCCTTCTTTTTCTCAACATTGGAAGAGAAAGAGTTGTCTTGGGCCACACATAAAATCATTAAATACAAAAACACGAAGGAAAGCTAATTAGCACACACACACAAAAAGCCCATGCATACTTTTCATGATAACTGACACCATAGATGAGCGGAAAAAAGTCCTCACAAAGTCAGCATGTGGCCTGCGGGCCACAGGTTGGATACTGTACTTTAATGGAGACCAAAAGCATGGGACTTGAATGAAAAATCGTAGGGCTTAGATTCTGCCTGTGACATGTTTGGGTAGCTGTGTCTTCCTTGTCACTCAGCCTTACTGGGGATAAATATCTATGTCTTAGGGAGCACAGCTTTCCCTCTGCTGTGTAGATGTCCCCAAAAATGAAGAGCATAAAAAAGTACATTTGTGTCCTAGTTTCCTACCAATTCTCAGCTATGTGAATTTGTCTCTTAGACCTTAATTCTTTTGTCTGAAACGGGAATAATAATGACAGTTCTTAGTGCCTAAGGGGATTTTGAATGCTGAACAAGGTGTGCCTGTAAATTGCTTGGCCCTGTGCCTGGTCCCGGTCTCAGCAAAGGTTAGTTATTATCACTAGTGGACCCCAACAGATCTGATGATTCTCCAGTGTCAGATCACCAGTTTGTATTTCAGCCTCTGAAGCTGGTTGCTTATGGCTGAGTAGGTTCATAGTTTGAAATCTTCAAGGGATCCATCCAAGCTGATGTATGACAAAGGAAGGCTCCAGATAGTGAGTGTCTATTCTGGAATTTCCTAACTGCTCCCATTTGTGTGTAAAGGAGAATAACACACACACACACACACACACGTGTGTGTTTGCAAAAACTAGATCTGCAGGGTGTATGAAGAAAATGGTAATTGTGCCTGTTGCTCAGGACCCCTTCCCCCCCAGGCCTTCTGGAGGCAGGAGGGAAGCTTAACCTTCACTGTTACTCTTTATCCTGTTAGGAAATTTTACCTTGTGCGACTTTTAGTTCTCTAATTAATAAGAAACAGATTCTGAAAAATCCACCAGGTAGAAAAAGATCTTTGACTGACGTCCTGCTTCCTAATGTGATGCCGGAAGCCCTAGGAGTATTCAAAACCCTCTTGGGTGATTTTATAGCTGAACCATCTGAACCCACGTCCCTGGAACCCCTGCCACGGGGCTTTCTCATGCTCACAAGGACCTTCTCCTACCCCTTTTCTGGACTCTCCATCCACCTCCAGAATCTGCCAGCCAGGTGGCCGACTGCCCTTGTTCCACCCCCCTGGGGTCGTCTGACTGGGCAGCCCCCAGGCCTGAGGCCTCGGCCTCTTCCTAATCAGCGCCTTCCCAGCCCAGGCGCCTCCCAGTGCAGAAGGGAGAGTCTGTGCAGACTGTTCCCTATCCTCCTTTGAACCAAGGCCCGTTCCAAGAACTTCAGGGCCATTCTGCTTGCACGTCAGGGTTGAGCTGCTCCCCCGGGCTCCATGCTTGGAGTTGGCAGCTCCCTGGAAAAATTTCTTTTCCCCCTTCTTTTTGGCATGGAGGGTGGATTCCCTGTGCTGCCCTGGACCATGAGGCTTGGGGGTCATTCCAGTTGAATCCTGCTGGAGGTTCATGCTCAGTGACTTCAGCCGGGGCAGGCTCAGAAAGCCTGAAACCCTGTTTCCTCCTGAAAGCCTTTGATCTTCATCCTGGCCTGAAGCCCCCCCCCCTTCATTTCCCCCTGCACCATTGTCACATCTGGTGATCCAGGCAGTTAGGGCCAAATTACTGCTTTTTAGAGTTATCTAGTTCAATGGTGAGTCATTTTTTTCTACCCAGTGACCAATTCAGGAAATAAGATAATGTTTTTGAGCCCACTTTTCGCTTCTCCATTCAAAATGAAAATAGCCATATTGATCTCTTGGGGAGGGTGGGTGGGTGGAGGGCATTTATCTTCTTACTGCTGAGACGATCCATTTGCTGGACTGAAGACCATTGTGCTTTCTGACGGGTCACACCTGGGCAATTTCACCCAACTGAGGTGGCTCGCTCCCGTTCTCCGTGTCAAAGTAGACCTCACGCCAAGGACTTCTTACTATTTATCTGCTTCCTCATTGTACAGATGAGGGCAACTGGGGCCCAGAGTGGACATGCCATTTCTGAATAGGTAAGACTTATTATCTGATAATAACTATGACAACGGTAATAGTAATGATAATGATTAGAAACAGCAGCTGTAGCTAGAGTGTGACACTTTTATTTTTTGGCCAGGATGGTGAAACCCGGTGGCTTCTCCTTCTTTCTTCTTTGTGGCAGCACAAGCCCTTTGGTGTTTGTATTTCTCCTTGGCCGGAGACAATTTTGAAATTTAAATGACAAAGCAAATAAGCCTTGTTCTCACTGATGCTTTAGAAAACTTTCATGAAACCTCCTCATGGTGGTTTTGGGAACCAAGATAGGCCAAGTTTCCCTTTACACATGGGGGAAGGGGGACATTAAGGACAGTCCGTCCACGGAGGGTAAACGACTGCGTTCATCTTAATGAAGCTCTGAGAACTGGAGAAAGGGGGAGGCATGTCCTGCAGACTCACCCCCTTTATGTATGTGCTTGTGGTCAGTTTGTCTTCGCTTGAAATGGAAAGTTGACAAGACGGACTGTTTTTTTTCTGTTAGAAATAATTACATGCTAGATGCCGTTCCAAGTTCTGTGCCTCAACCAGTTAAAGATTTTTGGATCTTTTGCCCAGAATGCCTATTCAGAAGGTAAGCTTGTTAATCTCTGAGCCAAGCATAATAATAATGATTCAGGTCGGGGACTTACAAAGGACTCTGTGATGGGCAGGAAAATAATTCTTGCATGCTGCATATAATAAAACTACTTATATGGCCGGGCATTGTGGTGGGCACCTGTAGACCCAGCTACTTGGGAGGCTGAGGCAAGAGAATCACCTAAGCCCAGGAGTTGGAGGTCCTGTGAGCTGTGTGACGCTACGGCACTCTACCGAGGGCGATAAAGTGAGACTCTGTCTCTACAAAAAAAAAAAATAATAAAAAATAAAAAATAAAACCACGTATATGTATAAATATGCAAGATGAGGTGGTCTAGCAACAAAAACGTACATTATAGCTGTGGAGTTAAACTTGCTGCCTTTAAGTTTGCTCTTACAGGTGTTGGTAGCCAGTGCTTCCCAGAAATCCTTTCCAACAGAGGAGCTGCCAGAGGCCTTTTAAGCCATTAAGGCTGTCAGGTGTCCCTTCTCAGCCCTGCATTTTTTTTTGTTCCTTTTTCATCTTTTCCATAAAAAATAGAAAAGGTGTAGATTTCAGCTCTTGCCACTTGTTAACTGTGTGAACTGAGCAGGGGACCTCTCCCCTCTGACACTTAGTTTCTCTAAAATCAGATCAAGCATTCCACCTTTGCAGGGTTGGCACGTGGAAAGGAGATAATTTTTATAAGATGCTTTCTTGGTTTCCTAGGACTGCCATTATAAATGACCACAGACTCGGTGGCTTCAACAAAGACATTTATTTTCTCACAGCTCTGGGGGCTGGCAGTCCAAAATCAGGGTGTCTGGAAGGCGGGGCTCCCCCTGAAGGGCTGGGAGAGTCTTTCTTGCTTTTCCTTGCTGCTGGCAGATGTTTGCGATCCTTGCCTTGTAGCTGCATCATTACAATTTTGCCTTCCATCCTCACGTGGCCTTTTTTCTGTGGTGTGTGCCTCTGTCTTCTCTCTTTTTTTTTAATTTTTTTTCTTTTTTTTTTCAGACAAGGTCTCACTCTGTCTCCTGCACCAGGGTCCAGTGGTGTCATCTTAGTTCACACCAACGTCAAACTCCTGGGCTCAAGCAACCCTCAGATACTCAAGTACTAGGACTTAGGTGCACACTAGTGAGGAGTGCCTGCTAATTTTTGTATTTTTTGTTGACTGGGGGTCTAACTATATTCTTCAGGCTGATCTTGAACTCCTAGTCTCAAGTGATCCTCCCACCTTGACCTCCCAAAGTGCTAGGACATCAGGCACAATTATATTATTATTATTATTATTATATAATCATTATTATTATACTTGGCTCAGAGATGAATAAGCTTACCTTCTGGACTACACCCAGTCCCCTCTGCTCTTCTGGTAAGGACACCAGTCCTTGGATTTAGGGTCCACTGGGTGTCGTGTAAGCACTTGGGGACCATTGTGGTGGGAGGTGGCATTTGGAGGACGTGGACAATGACGGGATCTAAATTCATGGGACAGGAAAATAGAGAAGACGATGCAGGCCTGGGTGCCTGGGTGTGACTGTTCCTGGGAGAGTTGGACGTGGGGGAACTGGGAGAGGCAACGGAAGGAGACGCTAGTGAGGTGGGAAAGCCAGGAGCCTGTGGAATGACAGGAGCCCAGGGAAGAGGGTCCTTCTTAAGGAAGCGGCAGGGTCATTGTTGGCAGTCTTGCTAAGAGTTCAGGCAGGATGAGGACATGCACAGAGTGACTGTTGCATTGGGCAACATGGTGGTTGTTGTTGAACTTGGCAGAGTGTCTCACAGGAGCAGCGAGGAGAAAGCCTCACGGCTGCGTGTTCCTTCTTCACTGCCTTTCACTCTTTGCTCAGGCAAGCAAGGTCCTAAGTAGGTTCACCGGAGCATAGTGTCAGCATTCACATTCACTTTAGCCATTTGCGCCTTTGATTCTCAAAACACAGTCTTTGCGGAATCAGCTGAACAGGGATTATTTCCATGTTACAGATGAAGAAGCTGCAAATTTAAAAGGTTGAGTGATTTTCTCAGGCTGCTTCTCGAAAGTAAGAGTTATGTGTCAGGCGTTCCCTGTCTTTCTGAGTACCCCAGGGTTGTGCTCTTTGTTGTATTTTTAAGTAACAGGACCTGAGTGACATCTCTGTATCCCCAGGATAGAGGTAGCAAATGCCTGCCACACTTGTTACTTTCTCCCCTGTGCCAATACCTGATCATGACTTCTTTTCCTTTGAGCCTACACTCAGCTCAGAATTCTCTACCCAGCATTCCCAATACCGAGCCAGACAGCTAACACACAAGGTACTACCAAGAGGCATTCTTCAGTTACTGCTTTACCAAGTCTCTGGTACCTGGGAGGGGCCGTGAATGATTTCATGAATGAAAACTCTCTGCAATGCTGGGATTGAGTTCCCTGTCACTAGAGATAATCAAGAAGAGATTGGATATGCAAACAATTAGGTAAAGTGAATAGAATTCACATATTGAATAGACTAAGATTGTTTTGACATGCATGGAGTTATTTAATGAACAATAGTGTCTGTTAACATTCTGGAACAAGGAAAGAAAACTCTATTGAGTGGGATCTGCCTCTCTCCTCCCATAGGCATAGGAGCAGGTGATGGGCAAAGCCACTACGGTTCCTTGTTTGTTCTTTTGGCCGCTGTGGGCTCCCGTCCTGCTCTTCTGGATTGCTTAGAAGATGGGCATTACCTGGGCTGAGAGGAATGAGGAGAAAGTGGAATGCTCTAGGGTCTGTGAGGGCAAGTTTGACCCTGAGGTCAAGAAGTGAATTGCTTTTTTATGGAGTCTGCACATGAAGTCCTGGCTCTGTTACCTGCTGGTTGCACATAATCCCGTGGGCGCTATTGAGCCAGAGGGAATAATAAGATAGTATACCAGCATTGCTGTGCGATTCAGTTAGATTCCATAGGTAGGCTTTGGTCAACAAGCAGGCATTCCATAATTCTTTTCCCATTCAGACAGCCCTGCCTGAGGGACTCTGAGGGTTTGCCTGCATTCCTCTCCTGGACCTGGAATGCAGCTGCAGGGACAGTTGCTGCAGGGACGCTTGAAGCCAATGCTTCCGCCTGCTGTCTGTTGTAGTCTCAAAGACAGGTAATGTCACCTTCTTTCTTTCTTTCTTTTCTTTTCTTTTCTTTTTTTTTTTTTTTTTGAGACAGAGCCTCAAGCTGTCACCCTGGATAGAGTGCTGTGGCATCACAGCTCACAGCAACCTCCAATTCCTGGGCTCGAGCGAGTCTCTTGCCTCCACCTCCCAAGTAGCTGGGACTACAGGTGCCTGCCACAGCACCCGGCCATTTTTAGGTTGCAGCCGTCATTGTTGTTTGGTGGGCCCAGGCTGGATTCAAACCCGCCAGCTCAGGTGTACGTGACTGGTGCCTTAGCCCGCTGAGCCACAGGCGCCGAGCCAAAATAGAAGGTTCTTTTTTTTTTTTTTTTTTTTTTTTGGACACAGAGCCTCAAGCTGTCACCCTGGACAGAGTGCTGTGGCATCACAGCTCACAGCAACCTCCAATTCCTGGGCTCAAGCGAGTTTCCTGCCTCCGCCTCCCAAGTAGCTGGGACTACAGGCGCCTGCCACAGCACCAGGCCATTTTTTGGTTGCAGCTATCATTGTTGTTTGGTGGGTCTGGGCTGGATTCGAACCCACCAGCTCAGGTGTATGTGGCTGGCACCTTAGCCCGTTGAGCCACAGACTCCGAGCCTATTATGGTCTTTTATCAATAGTAACCTGAAATTTGCATAGGCACCATCGTGTCTAATTATTCAGATGCCTCGTTTTGGAAAA
>CAUYON010110224.1:0-14692 GCA_963573935.1 Arctocebus calabarensis | reverse complement strand
TCTGGCTCAGCGCCCGTAGCACAGTTACAGCGCCAGCCACAAACACCAAGGGTAGCGAGTTCAACCGGCCTAGGCCAGAAAACAACTGCAACAACAACAAGAAAAATAGCCAGGCGTTGTGGCAGACACCTGTAGTCCCAGCTACTGGGAGGCTGAGGGAAGAGTCACTTAAGCCCAAGAGTTTGAGGTTACTATGAGCGGATACCACGGCACTCTACCAAGGGCAACATTATGAGATTCTGTCTCAAAAAAAAAAAAAAAGTTAGTTCTGAAGTTCACTCGTGATTAGACCCACCCTGGAGAAGACAGAATCATGGATGCTGCTAATTTTGAAGTTTTTGCAGGAAATCTCGGGGGAGGGGTGGTGACCATCAAGGAGCGAGACCTCACCAGGGTCACTTCTGAGATGTCTCTCTCAGAAAGGTATTTGAAATATCTCACCAAAAAATATTCGAAGAAGAATAATCTATATGAACAGCAAAGACAGTTACAAATTACATTACTTCTAAATTAACCAGGATGCAGAGGAAGATGAGGATTAAAATTCATTTATCTGAAATTTTTTGTATGAGTTCTTGAATAAAACCTAGGAACCAAAATAGTGGCTTAGCTTGGCACTTGCAGCTCTCAGTGGTTAGGGCACCAGCCACATGCACCTGGGGGTATATTCGAACCCCTAGCCAGGGCCTGCTTAACAACAACTACTACAACCAAAACATAGCCAGGCTTGTGGCAGACGCCTGTAGTCCCAGCTACTGGGAGGCTGAGGGAAGACAGTCACTTAAAGCCCAAGAGTTTGAGGTTACTGTGAGCTGACAACACAGCACTCTACCCAGAGAGACATTGTGAGACTCTGTCTCAAAAAAAAAAGTGGCTTATACTTGTATCTCTGCAGTATGGATTGAACTCCATAGATTATCAGAAATCATAGTCTAAGGGCTTCACCTGGGCTGCCACTTACTTATTTATAACATGACTTTTTTTTTTTTTCTGCTTAAAAATTTCAGTCCTCTTGACATGGTAATACCAAAATAGAAGAAGGTGACTTTAAGGGAACTGATGACTGTTAAGCAGGTAGATTGGTATGGAGATGTGAGCTTCAGTTAGTCTCTGTTTCATCTATAGAAGTATGACAGTCAATTTTATCTGTGTTTTTTGAAAGAAAGATTCAAGAATACAAGGGGCTCTTCTTATTCATTAAAAGCAAACCACAGGCTTGGCACCTATGGCTCAATGGGCTAAGGCTCCAGTCACGTACACCTGAGCTGGCGGGTTCGAATCCCAGCCCAGGCCCGCCAAACAATGACGGCTGCAACCAAAACATGGCCGGGCGTTGTGGCAGACACCTGTAGTCCCAGCTACTTGGGAGGCAGAGGCAGGAGACTCACTTGAGCCCAGGTATTGGAGGTTGCTGTGAGCTGTGATGTCACAGCACTCTATCCAGGGTGACAGCTTGAGGCTCTGTCTCAAAAATTAAATAAAATAAAATAAAATAAAAGCAAAGCAGGTTAACTGCCAAGATTCTCTTGTGGGAAGAATGGCAGTGTCAATAAAATGCAGGTTTCTGGGCCAAAAGAAAAAAAAAAAGTCCCTTATGGGACATAGTTTGGGTTCAATAAAATGATAGTTATTATGATTACTATTAATAGAGCAAGTCTTCAGTTATTCTCTTCTAATCACTCTCTCTCTATATATATATATATTTATATACCATATTATAAAAGGCTTCTTATATGACTTAGATAAATTCACTTGATTAATAATTTGAAATGAGCCATTAAAATAACACTTTTAGAATACTATCTTAAACTGCATTTTAACATAAAACATAAAAATGTGCATGCATTTTTTGATTTTCTGATGTATAGCCAACCACAAACTCATGGTTCTTCAATAAACCATACAATTAATTCATTTTCTAAAATGCTCGGTTTCTGTTTCTTGAAAGTGGGAACCAAGATTTCATTTGTTCAACAAATGCTGAGTGCCCACTACAAGCAACACTGTTCTTGGAATTAGTGAAGACTGTGGTTTTATTCTGAGACAGATATCACTGGAGGGTTTTGAGAAGAGTGACATGATCTGACTTTAATTTTACTGGAATCACTTTGGTTAGAATGGAAGAAGTAAGGAGAGAGAAAAGTTAGGAGGCTATTACAGTAAGCCCAGGTGAGAGATGATGGATCAGGTAATTCTTTGTTGTAGGGGCTGTCGGTACACGGCAAGATGTTTAGCAGCATCTTTGGCCTCTACCCTCCAAATTCCAGTACTACCACCCATGAGTTATGACAACCAATATTCTCCAGATATTGCAATGTCCCCTGGGAGACAAAACAGCCCCTGGTTGAGAACTACTACTCTAGCCAATATTCCTGACAAATGACAATATATCCCTATTTTATATCTGAAACTGAAAACTAATTAATAGTGACAAAATTATAGATTCAGTGAAAAGAAACAAAAATGCTGGCATTAATACTGAAAAAAATCTCATTCAAATTGGTAGAAATCATTTTATTTTTTCTTTCTTTTTTTTTTTTGAGACAGAGTCTTACTATGTCGCCCTTGGGAGAGTTCCATGGCGTCGCAGCTCACAGCAACCTCAAACTCTTAGGCTCAAGAGTTCTCTTGCCTCGGCCTCCCAAGTAGCTGGGACTACAGGCACCCGCCACAACACCTAGCTGTTTTTGTTGTTGTTGCAGTTGTCATTGTTGTTTCACTGGCCTGGGCCAGGTTTGAACCCAACACCCTTGGTGCATGTGGCCAGCGCCATAATACTGTGCTATGGGCACCAAGCCAAAATCATTTTATTTTTTTCACTAATATTTCCCAAGAGCCTGGTGCACAGATGCTCAGTAATTTGAACTAAATTACAAACATCTTAAAAAGCAATTGTCCCATGAAAAATCTTTTAACAAGATAACTTCAAATTAAAGAGAAAAAAGTTTTTTAATTATTTCTATTTAAGTCTTAGTTCAATGTCACTAAATTTAAACCAAAGGGTAAGTGAAAATGAGCATATGAACAAAATCAGGACAACTATATGAGCCTCCTCTGGGCTCCAGGCACTGGGGATACTGAAGAGGATAAAACAGGCAGGGGGGTCTTGGTCACCCCCATCATCAGAATGGAGCCCCCTATTGGCAGTACAGCACCCAGTGAAGCTTTAGTACCATGACAGCCACACTTCATAAGGTTCCAATCTAAAACTTAAGCACTATTATTTGTATAAGTTCATACCCTAGAAGAAAACATCACACCATGAATAAAGTGTGTCTATATATAGCTAGGATTATTTCCCACTAATAACATTTATGAGCAAATATGACTAAAGATAAAGAAAAGGAGAATGCAAAAAGGAAAAAGGAGAAAACTAATTTAAATATTAGGGTTTTACTTGAAAAATTATTTTTCCAAAGCACAGAAACACAAATACTTGGGAATCTCATACAGAAAACATAACCTGACCCTTCTGACATGGAAAAAAAAAAAAAAGACCTGTTTTTCTTTCATAAACTGTATTTCAAATTTAACTAGAAATATTTGTTAGCTTCCCACATTAGAAAGACATGACTTTACCTAACTACATGCTCAAACATAAGAAAATGTAGAAGCACATTATTATTCTCAACTCGCTAAAAACAAAATGACAAAATCTGCATATTTTTCTTAATGCAAACCACTTAATATTTAGTTCTTCATCTTTACTCCATTCAATTACTTTGCAGGGCTACATGCATTAAGAATTCTTCTTGTCATATCCTTAAATAGCTATTTTTCTGTGCTTATAATTTTTTTAAATTTATTCCACAGAGAAAAACATAGTGTAACAACCCACAACTACATTCTTCACTTTCGTTTAGTTTTTATCAACATATTTTCTACTGAAGATTTTACAGAGATTGAAGGGGTGGTTTAACTGATTCATTTTTTAACTGCATGGCCAGCTTCAGTAATGAACTACTGGGACGATAGGAGAATCAGATACTTGAAATGATCCAATATACCCAAAAGTTATGAAAAAGACACAAAATCTGTAACAAAAGGGGACTATAACCTTGGCCACCCCCTGATAATTTGTTCATTCACTTTTCAAGATTTCAAAGCAAACAAAACCCAACAAGATCAAACTTCCTTGGGTTACAGAACTGGTATTAACCAAGATAACCCTGGCAATTCAAAGCTGGAACACTAATACTTTTAAGAATCCATCTATACTCTTCATTCCTTTACCTATTTCCACCACCAGCCTCTGAAAACAAAACTCAAATCATTCTGGTTCCCCCTGTTTATGTGGCTATCCACTGAAAAGACTGGGAACATAAGCAGCAATTAGCATCCACTGGCAAAAGGTCACATATTCTAAACCAGACCTAAAGTAATGCTTATTTTTAAAGACTCTGCAGATGGAGGGAGAACAGCATGCCTTGGCCTCTTTATCTTCCCATTTAAATTATAAAATGTTCACTTAAACCCCTGCTTCTGTGTCAACTCCCAAGTTCACTGCTAATACAACTGCAAAGAGCTATTTTTTTCATCAAAAAAAAAAAAAAAAAAAGCCCTTTAAAATACACTCAGTTGAAAGAAATAAATCCTTTGAGAACATTACCATGTATTCTTCTAATACCTCCTTACCCTCATCTGACCTTAACTGTTTTTTCTGGGTGTTTTAGTACTATTTGTAAATAGATGCCAAAAGTAGATATATTTTCTGCTATTTAGCAGGAGTTACCAGTCCACTGAGTCAGTTAAAAATCTCCTTTATAGCTATCTTCCTGAGTTTGCTGTTTGTTTGGGGTTTTGTTTTATTTTTAAGGGGCAGAGCAGGAAATGGAGGGGGAAGATCCACAGAGTCCTTTGCGGCCTCCATTTCCCCTCCCCCTCCATCCACCCCAAAAGACTGTGAGAACTTCCTGCAGAGAGAACACCATGAATAGGGCTGGCATCCAGACAGGAAAGATAGCGCAGGACTAGGAATGCTCTGAATAAAGCTTCTATGCAGCCACGAAATTAAAGGGATTCAGGAGCAACACAAAGGGCCTGGCTATTTAATAGATTCAGTCTTTTATTTGACAGTATAATTGGGCAGCATACAAATGAAAGCCTTTTCCAAGGAGCTGGACTGGACTAACAAGGCCAAAGGACTCTCCCTTACATCAACGGACTCTCCCTTACAAACTGGTCATTTTCCCTTTGAGTTGATGTTGCTCGTACTCTTAGAAAAGCATTTCAGGAGGAGGTTCAAGTTCAAATTCTCTCTTACCTAGAGGTCAAATCCTGAGGGACCTTCAAGTTTTACTCCTTTAAATTCCCATGCACATGATTTATTCTAAAGATAGTTAAGACAGGAAAGACTACCTCCTTCCCCATACAAACATACATTTTATATGCCTAATACTTTTTTCTTTTTTTTTTGAGACAGAGTCTCAGTCTCCCTCGGGTTGAGTGCCATGGCCTCATCGCTCACAGCAACCTCAAACTCTTAGGCTCAAGTGATTCTCTTGCCTCAGACTCCAAGTGGCTGGGATGATAGGCACCCAACACAACACCCAGCTATTTTTAGAGATAGGGTCTCACTCTTGCTCAGGCTGGTCCCAAACTCCTGAGCTCAAGCAATTCGCCCACCTCAGCATCCCAGAGTGCTGGGATTACAGGTGTAAGCCACCACACCCAGCCCTTTTGAAAAATAATAACAATAATAGAAAATGTTTCTAGACCAATTCTGCTTACTAAGCTTATGAATAAGTGGTAGAGAAAAACCTATCACACATCTGAGTTGCTCTGATTATTAATCCAAGATTCACTCTAGATCACTGACATGTGACATCTGACCTGTAGGTACTCAAAAACCAAACCATCTTTCACTTTGAGCACCTAAAGAATCAGGTCTACCTGAGAAACAGTTCAAGTAAACAGACACACAAATCAATCCCACAAACTTCCCTCTTTTATCCTTCTCTATTGTACTTGAACTTTTCATTTTCTTCCTTTCCATTACTCACTCAGGTCTTCCACCCCAAATCAGGTGACTTGTCATTCAAAACTTAATATCATTCAAAACATTTTAAATAATAAAAATGTATTAATAAACTGCAGAAGAAAGTAGAGAACCACTAGCTCGTAAAAACCTAAGAAATTGACCATACAGTCAAAAGAACTGTTGTTAACAATTAACAAATCACACAAGTAGCTAAAGACATAAGAAAAAGAAAAGAGCAATAAATAACAACAGACAAAAATTTAATAGAAATCTAGAGACAAGTTGAACTTAAGCAGAGCTCTAAAAAAATTTATAAATGTCTGAGTGCCAGGTTTAAAACTATATAGGCTTTTTCTTTTCTCCTATATATATAAAATAGAATGGGTATATTAATAACCTCAAAGCAACAAGCATAATATGATTTCACGTCTGTGTACAGAGGAAGGAAGAGAGAGACAGAGATAGAGAAATAAATTACCATTAGACTTGTCTGGATAGTAAGCCTTGTGAGGACATGAATTAATTGTGTCTGTCTCATTTACTACTACATCCCCAATGAACAAACACCTGCACATTATGACAACCAACATCATTTGCCAAAGATAACAGAAAATGGGCATTTGGGGCTGATTTGTGTCCTCTCCATAATTCGTATATTGAAGCCCTAACCTCTAGGACTTCAGAATGTTACTATTTTTGGAGATCTGGCCTTAAAGAAGTACTTACAAAATGAGGATGTGAGGGTGGGCCCTAAACCAATCTGACTTGTTATCCTCATAAGAGGAGATTTGGACAACAAGAGACACCAGGGATACATAGACACAGACAGAAAGACCATGAGAACACAGAGGGAAGGTGGCCATCCACAAGCCAAGAATAGAGGCCTCAGGCTCGGCGCCTGTGGCTCAACAGGCTTAGGCGCCAGCCACATACACCTGAGCTGGCGGGTTCAAATCCAGCCCGGGCCCACCAAACAACAATGACAGTTGCAACCAAAAAATGGCCGGGCGTTGTGGCGGGTGCCTGTAGTCCCAGCTACTTGGGAGGCAGAGGCAGGAGAGTCGCTTGAGCCCAGGAATTGAAGGTTGCTGTGAGCTGTGATGCCACAGCACTCTATCCAAGGTGACAGCTTGAGGCTCTGTCTCAAAAAAAAAAAAATAGAGGCCTCAGGAGAAACCAAACCCACTCTCACCTTGATCCTGGACGTCTAGCCTCCAGAAATGTTGAGAAAATAAATGTCTATTGTTTAAGCCACCCATGTATAGTGTTTCATTATGGCAGCCAGAGCTGTATAATGAGAAAGGAGGAAATGAAAAGCAAAGAAAGTAAAAAGAAAGACAAAAAGCTAAATAGTTAATCAAAATGTTAAATTTATCTCTAAGATTCCATAAATTTATACTTTTTCACTGTATTTTTCTATATTATAACTAATTCTTTTTAACAAGTATGTACTTTTTATAATGATGGGGAAAGGGATCTATCCAAACCCCCAGCAAGTTTAGAGTTTGATATTAGGAAGCTATAAAAACTTGAATCTAAAAGAGAACTTCGCGGCTTGGCGCCTATGGCTCAAGCGGCTAAGGTGCCAGACACATACACCTGAGCTGGTGGGTTTGAATCCAGTCCCAAACAACAATGACGGCTGCAACAAAAAATAGCTGGGCATTGACAACAAAAAATAGCCAGGCGTCATGGCAGGTGTCTATGAGCCCAGGAGTTGGAGATTGCTGTGAGCTGTGATGCCACCGCACTCTACCCAGGGTGACAGCTTGAGGCTCTGTCTCAAAAAAAAAAAAAGTAAATAAATAAAAGAGAACTTCCCTTTATATATTTATATATCATATTTACAGTACTAGTAAGCCTATGTGTAAATCTAAACATCTGCTGACTAAATGCTACTAATGATAATGTATATTTCAGGGGTAAAAAAGTAAGAAAGGTAAAGATTAAAATAAAAAAACAAATTACAAAACTTCCAGATGATTGGATAGTAAAATGAAACTGCTACCAAGAAGAAATCAAAAGTTGAAAAGGCAAGGGTTTAACAAAGTCAAAAGTAAACATATAAATTCAAATAAACAGACTTAATTTATAAATTCAAGATTAAATTTTAAGCCTGCTATACGCTGTTCAGAAGAAAGGCAACTACAGCAATACAAACAGAATGTATAAGAAAGGAAAAAATATATACCAAATAAATATTAGCCAAAGAAAGCCAGTATGAGGTATAATCATATTAATATCACACAGAACACCCACTAAAGCAAAAGTCATACTATACAGTAAGAAAAAGATTCAGTCAAAAGGTAATTCTGAATTTAGTTGCTATTAACAAAACCTCAAAATACATAAAGCAAAATTAGAATTAAAGGGAGAATTTCATGAATTCACAAAGATTTTTTTTTTTTGAGACAGAGCCTCAAGCTGTCACCCTGGATAGAGTGCCATGGCATCACAGCTCATAGCAACCTCCAATTGGTGGGCTCAAGCGAGTCTCTTGCCTCTGCCTCCCAAGTAGCTGGGACTACAGGCGCCCGCCACAACGCCCGGCCATTTTTTGGTTACAGCCGTCATTGTTGTTTGGCGGGTCCTGGGGCTGGATTCGAACCCGCCAGCTCAGGTGTACGTGGCTGGCGCCTTAGCCCGTTGAGCCACAGGCGCCAAGCCCACAAACAAAGATTTTACTATTCTCAAAGGTTAAATAGTCAAAAGTTAGTAAGGCTTTAGAAGACCAGACCGACATTATTAACAAGTACAATCTAACTGACATATTAGATCTAACCAACACCCAAAAAATACAACACACCTTACTGTCTTTTTAAGCAGACATAAAACAATTATGAAAACACACAAAATCAACCTCAAACAAATAACAAAGAATCCATATCATCCAGGTACTTTCCCTGGTGATTATGCCATTAAATCTGAAATAAATAATAAAATTTTAATTTAAAAATGCAGATACATTTGGTAACACTGAAATACCCTTCAAAATAACTCATGGGCCAGGCATGAGATGGCTTATACCTAAATCCCAGTAATTTGGGAGGCTGAGGTGACATGATCACTTTTGGCCAAGAGCTAAAGTGTGACCAACAGCAGCAGGAAAATGCTAATATTTGAGAAAACGTAACTATAAAAAATTGCTTTAGTTTTTCTTCTCATCTCTACCAAAAATCAGGCAGGAGTGGTGGTGTGTGCACCTATAGTCCCAGCTACTCAGGAGGCTGAGGGGGGAGGGTCACTTGAGCCCAGGAGCTCCAAGGCTACAATGAGCTATGATCATGCTATTGCATTCCAGAGCAAGAAGATTCTGTCACCAAATTAAAAAAAAAAAAAAAAATTTTAAAACCTCATGAAATAAAAGGGTGAAATAAGTAACAAAATTACAACATATTTAGAACTGAAAGGTATATCAAATGAAAATTAAAGCACTTCATTAACACTTTCGGGATGCCACTAAAGCAGTATTAAACAGCTATTATTTATGGTCTTAGAAAAGAAGATAGGCTATAAAATTAATAAGCTAATTAGCATCTGACGTTGTTAGGAATAAAATGAAAGAGAACTAATTAAACTGATTAATGGACAGTAAAGTAAGAGTATGGAGAAGAGGAACAACAAAGTCTTAACAAAACCTAATGCTGATTTTTTCAAAGCACTAATTAATAAAAGTTACAAATCCATGGTTACCCCAATACAGAGAAGGAAAATGTAAAGAACATATCTGAAATGTAGTATATTGTAATAGTACTGAAAAACAGACATTGAATATTTTCTAGAAAAATATATCTTTCCATAACTGAGTCTAGAAGAACTAGAAAACAAGAATATAATTATAAGCATCAGATAAGCTGAATTCATAGTCTAAAAGCTGCAGGGTCCTGCCAGGTGCAGTAGCTCACACCTGTAATCCTAGCACTCTGGGAGATCACTTGAGATCAGGAGTTCAAAATCAGCCTGAATAAAGCAAGACCACCCCGTCTCTACTAAAAATAGAAAGAAGACAGAGCAAGACTCTCTTTCTCTCTCTCTCTTTGCATATATAAATGAATGAATGAATGGATGAATAATAAATAAATAAATACATACATAAATAGTGAGCTACCGGATCTAGTAAGTTAGCAAGTTCTACTTGGCAAAAAATAAATCACATTGCTATGCACCTGTAAATAATTTTTTTAAATTTTAATCCATTACATAATAAACAAAAAAACACATAAGATATATAGGAATAAATCTCATAAAACATGTGCCAGGATGCTAGGACCAAAAGGTGTACACAGGTTTCCAACTTAAAAAAATGATCACATTTGAAGCAAATACTGCAAAATGTTAGTTATATAGGTGTTCTTTATATTACTCTTGTCTTCAGACTTATAATGAAAATTTTTAAAAGAATAAATACTGTAAATCTGAAATCATTTGGGCAAAACCAAACAGAATTAACTACTATTTTCATTAAAATAGTCTTCATCCTACAATTTTCAAAGACTTTTATGGTCAATATATAGAAAAGAAAGAAAATAAAATTGCATATACAAAGTAGAAAAATGCTAATATTTGAGAAAACCTAACTATAAAAAATTACTTTAGTTTTTCTTCCATCTATCGCCCTCAGTTATTAACAGATAAAGCAATCCTCTAGGCCTGCAGGTCAGTGCTCCCCTTGGGGGTCCAGAAGGATCCTGGCCAGGCGTATGAACTTAACAGCTCTGGTCTAGGCTGTCTGACAGCCAGTTCACCTGACACTAGTATGGTATTTTAGTCCCAAATCTTTCATTTAAAATTTAGGCTTCCTCCAAATTGTAAAGTGTAGAGGAATGGACACCATGCTTACAAAGGTCAGTTACTGATTCTTATCACATTGAAAAGAAATGCTGAGAACAGGACAGTCTCCTAGAGACGTTTTGTGACTTGGGAGCAATCCCCCAAGTAACTCCGTGTTCCGGAATGAGATAAGGTCGGTCACTCACTAGTAAGCATGTGTTAAACACTGATGCTTAGTAGTTCTTCATGAGGGTTGTGGGGAAAGAACACGTGAGGAGAGCACGTGGCAATCCTTAAGCATGCAGCCCTCATATGCAATTACCTTAACTCTCCACATGTGTTGTGTATAATCTTAATAAATAGCCATTGTGGAGGGGGCTCAGGGCTACCCTGCAGCTAAGGTTAGCCGGCCTCCCGCAAGCTTGTACTTCTAATCCGTTTCACACCTGGTCCATTCCTGCAGCAACAGATACCAGGGCCATAGGGGTCGCGACAGTAAAGACTCTTACTCTTATATATGCATGGAGAAAAGAAACATAGCTAACATTCACTATCAGTATTTTTTTTAAATATAGTCACTAGAAAGTATGATAGTAACCATCAACTATTTTTCTTTTAATTACAAATTTCTCAAAGATTTGATTCAGTACTTATTGTTTCAGTACTGAAAATACTTTGAAAACTGTAAAGCATGTTCTAAATCCAGAGTAGTGATATTATTATTATTGAAATCACCTATGCAAAAACAAGTCCTCTAATTTCAATGTTACACTTCCTACTAATACTCCACTTCACTATGCCAAGAAACCACAAGCTCTTGGTGAGTTTGTAATTTCTTACCACTCACAAATGCCACCAGAGGACTTCTTTAAAACTAAAACTCCTTACTTTTAATGATACCATTTCTTCAATTCACAATTTAAAAAATGTGTAAAACAAGCTAGATTTCTCAGTGAAGTGTTAGTTTATTGGTGGTTTGGGTCATCCAAACTACATTTGCTTATATTATCACTAGGTAATAAGAATTAAGAATGTGCTAGAACTTGCTACAGGTAACATGGACATGCTTTCAATGTAAACTTAAAATGTAAGACAACTGGGAACCTGACAACTGACTAGATATTTGTTGAAAAATAGGAATTAGTGTTTGGGAGGTTTTCTTGTTTGTTTTTTAGATAGTCTTACTCTGTTACCCAGGCTAGAGTGCAATGGAGTCAGCCTGGCTCACAGCAACCTCAAACTTCTGGGTTCAAGTGATCCTGCTGCCTCAGTTTCCTGAGCTGGGACGACAGGCACCCATGACAACATCCAGCTTATTTTTCTATTTCTTTTTTTAGTAGAGATGGGATCTCGCTCTTGCTTAGGCTGGTCTCCAACTCCTGAGCTCAAGCAACCCTCAGCCTCCCAGAGTTCTGGGATTACAAGTGCCTGGCCAATTAGTGTTAATTTTTAAGAAAATAACAGTCGGCTCAGTGCCCATAGCTCAGTGAGTAGGGTGCCAGTTACATACACCAAGGCTGGCAGGTTTGAGGTCGGCCTGGGCCTGCTAAACAACAACGACAACTGTAACCAAAATATAGCTGGGCGTGTGGCGGGCGCCTGTAGTCCCTCCTACTTGGGAGGCTGAAGCAAGAGTTTGAGGTTGCTATGAGCTGTGACACCACGCACTCTACCCAGGGCGACATAGTGAGACTCTGTCCTAAAAAGAAAAAAGGAAAAGAAAGAAAGAAAGAGGCTCAGCGCCTGTAGCTCAAGCAGCTAAGGCGCCAGCCACATACACCAGAGCTGGCAGGTTCGAATCCAGCCCCGGCCTGCCAAACAACAATGACAACTACAGCCAAAAAGTCAGGTTCTGGGGTGGGCACCTGTAGTCCCAGCTACTTGAGAGGCGGAGGCAGGAGACTCGCTTGAGCCCAGGAGTTGGAGGTTGCTGTGAGCTGTGATGCCATGGCACTCTACCCAGGGCAACAGCTTGAGGCTCTGTCTCAAAAAGAAGAAAATAATAGTCTTATTTTTTTTTTTAAAGAGTACTTATGTTTGGAGATATTTATAGGTGAAATAATACAAGGTCTAGGATTTGCTTCAAAATAATCAAGGAAGAGGAAAGGGATTCAAAATAAAGCAAGACTGGCTATGAGTTGCTAATTGTTGATAGTGGGCAATGATTACATGAGAGTTATTATATTGCCTACTTTTATGATTGTTTTTAAATTTTTCACACACAAAAATTCCTAAAATAAAAGGCTGGTTTTTTAGGTCTTTCTTGTTCACTATCACTTGATCTCCTCCAGAGCAGGAAATTTATTCAAAGCATTAAGAAGACCAAAAGAGGGGGAAAGAACAAAGAATAATAGCTTCAATAATAACTCTGAAGAAACTAATTAACCTTAATTTAAAAATAATTGACTTTGTGCACAAATGACCCTGGGACCTCTCTTGTTTACAGATAAAAAGTGTAAAAAAAAATTCTAAGCAGGTATAATCTCACTTAATGTCTCCCTAACAGGAGATAAAAATTGGAATGCTGTATTCTAACTTCATTGAAATGAAAGTTGTTTGCTAAAGTGCCAAGAGAACACACTGAATTATTGTTTTGTAATTTCCTCAGACACGCCTGATGTTCAGCATAGCTTATTACTGCTGGGGGTGTTTAGAGTGCACAACAAGCGGTATTTATATCACTCATTCAGTGAGAGGCACTAATTTTTCTTTTCTAAGCAAGGGGAAATGATTGTGCAGGGAGAAGATGAAAAACGAGTAAAATAAGAGTTTCTGGCAAAAATTACTATGAATCCAATAAAAAGCCCATGCCTTTATTTTCAGACCATGGTCCTTTGTATGTTGGGAGCATCTTGGGGTCTCACAGAATCTAGAGCCAACGTTGTAGCTGTGTAAGAAACCAGGAAGCTAGGGAAAGCGAGAAAGATGAAGAAAGTCACGTACGTAGGAAGAACAGAAGAGTGGCTTGTTCTTAGAGTGTCCAAAATATAGGACTGAGCAAACACAGAAGAGACAAGGATACTTTTATCCTCCCCTTATCCCTCCTACTGATAAGATAAAAAGAAGTTATAAAAGGATAACCATGGGCTCGGTGCCTGTGGCTCAATGGGCTAAGGCGCCAGCCACGTACACCTGAGCTGGCGGGTTCAAATCCAGCCTGGGCCCGCCAAACAACAATGATGGCTGCAACCAAAAAAAAAAAAATGGCCGGGCGTTGTGGCGGGCGCCCGTAGTCCCAGCTACTTGGGAGGCGGAGGCAGGAGACTCGCTTGAGCCCAGGAATTGGAGGTTGCTGTGAGCTGTGATGCCACAGCGCTCTATCCAGGGTGACAGCTAGAGGCTCTGTCTCAAAAAAACAAAAAAAAAAACAAACAAAAAAAAAAAAGGATAACCATGGCACTTGCCCTTGAAAAAGACAAATTTAAAGAACATTTGGTGGCTCAGCGCCTGTGGCTTCAACAGGCTAAGGCGCCAGCCATGTACACCTTAGCTGGCGGGTTCGAATCCAACCCGGGACCGCCAAACAACAATGACGGCTACAACCAAAAAGCGGCCAGGCATTATGGTGGGTGCCTGCAGTCCCAGCTACTTGGGAGGCAGAGGCAGGAGACTCGGTTGAGCCCAGGAATTGGAGGTTGCTGTGAGCTGTGATGCCACAGCACTCTATCCAGAGTGACAGCCTGAGGCTCTATCTCAAAAAAAAATTTTTTAAAAAGAACATTTGGTAAGTGGACCAAATAGTGTCCAATTATTCTTAAAATGAACTCCAAAACACTGTGCCCTCTAAGGCCCTTGCAGCCGGAGATTATGAAGAATGCTTATCTACCTATTTTATATTCAATTGAGGGAATGGGGAGGGGGACCATGATAACCCAAGCACTCTGCAGGCAGAAGATAGCTCAGACTACACACCCATAATATGGCCCTTCTCTCAATCTCAGT
>CAUYON010110221.1:0-18027 GCA_963573935.1 Arctocebus calabarensis | reverse complement strand
CATTCTTGAGATACTTTGCTAAGAAGAATATGTTCCAGCTCCATCCATGTAAACATGAATGAGGTAAAGTCTCCATCTTTCTTTAAGGCTGCATAATATTCCATGGTGTACATGTACCACAATTTATTAATCCATTCATGGGTTGATGGGCACTTGGACTTCTTCCATGACTTAGCAATTATGAATTAGTGCATAATAATTTTTACGAATGCTATCCATGAAAAAGATACTGACACTTTATCACATGGCTTTGAGTAGTTTCTCTAGTTTTCTGATGAATTTGTGCTTAGCCAATTATACTCTGTCATCTAGTATTCTGACAACAAGAACACTCTGCACAGTAGATAGCTGTTCTGAGTTAATAACAAAACTTACACTTTTTACAGTGCTCTGTGAATTACAAAGTGCTTTCCGTCCACCTGCACATTTGATGCTCAGAGTAAAGTTGTAGTTTGCATAGAGACATCGTTATCTCTATTGTTCATGTGGGGACCTGTGAGGCAAGTCACAGTAGTTGGAGGAACTGGGGCAGTAATTCCATGTCCATACATCTTGTCCATCTCTATTTTTCCTAACCATGTGATTTGTAGTTTTAAACCAAACTACAAGCCCACTGCATAGGTTGAAAGCTAGGTCTTCCTTATTGTAGGCTATGGCAAAGAAGCATACAGCTGTGCTTATGACAAGGGTGTAATGGGTGGTTCAGTGTGTTACAGAGGGGTAAGCATTGGAATGGGAGTTTGGAGACATGGGATGCTTGTCATGGCTCGGCTACTCACTGTTGCATGGCTGTGTGGACATCAAGAAGTTGGACTACATGAGTTTCTAAGATTACTTTTAATTCTAAATGTAGAATATCTGTGCTATCAAATGATATGAATGAAAACTAGACTAGTTGAGATCAACATCCTCAAAAGAAGCCAAGCAGGTGGATAGGAATGAATTTGTGCAATGTTTTTTTTTTTTTTTTAGCCTAATACAGTTAATAGGGGAAATTACCTATATGAAGTTTGAGTGAGGTTATAACATAGAAATGTGGGAGGAGAAAATTTAAAGAGAGGGGTTTTTTTGTTGTTTTTGTTATTCAATAGTTATTTATTGAGCACCTGTAGGGTTCTAGTCATTGTTTTTATAGAAGGGTGCAAAAAATTCTCTGTACTGATGGAGCGTATGTTCTAGGGGGAAGAGAGAACAAATGAGTAAAATACATGTATGCCAAATGATTACAAGAGAAAAGCTGATAGGAGGGGCTGGAGCTGGAGGTGACTGAAATGATCAGTTGTTGACCCAGAGAGGTCACACTGTGAATGTGACATTCGAACAAAGACCTGAGCAAGGGAGGGAGCCAGGGCGATAGAACACACGTCCAGGAGAAGGAGTGTGGCTAGAGAGGCATGGGCTGAAGAAAGAAGAGATCAGAGTAGAGAGATAAGAGGGTTTTGCACGATGTTGAGGGGGCTTGACAGCTTTTATAAGGAGTTCTGTTTTTATTCTAAGTGATTTAGGAAGTGGTGGAAGGGAGATTAAGGAGTGACATGATTTGACTTAGATTTGAAAAGAATACCTTTAATGTGATAATAAAGCTGTTATTTAAGAAACAACAGCAAACAAGAAGAAACAGCTCTTGCTGTCATTCTGCTAGTAGAACATTGAGAGTAGACGGGAAGTAGGAAGAGCAGGAAGCTATCTGTCTTCGAGGTTAGAGATGGTGGTTACCTGGATCAGCTGGTGGCAGTGAGGCCATTTGAGAAATGATCAGATTCTATATAAGTGAATGGCAAGCCTGTAGGATTCGCTAATTGATAGGGGGCAAGGATTACTCCAAGATTTTTGTCTTGAGAAACTATAAGGATAGAATTGCCTTTTACTCAGAGAAGCTTGTGTAAAAGCAGGTTAGTTGTGTGGCTACATGGGGTAGGGTGGATTAGAAATCAGAAGATGTATGCAAAGCAAAAACTAGAAAGGCATTTTTACTGACATGGTTCTTTTACTTTCAAAGAGGATTTGAAAAGTCTTATAAGAAAACTTACAGATGTAACAAGATGGAAGCCATTCAGCAAGTATAAAAGACCTAAACACAATCAAACAGTGGTCAACCTAAACAGAAGTTCCCTTCAGAACATTGAGCATGTCTACTTGATCCTTGCAAGTGTTTGTGGTCAAAAATAGAAATATGGGGTAAGAGATGGGAAAAGGGATTTTGCAAAGGAAAGCTGGCCTGAGAATACCACATTGTCAAGGGGGGGCTAAGACGCTGGGAAGAACAGATGGCTTTCTACCAAGGTCATGACTAGGGCCATGCATCAGTATCAGAGCATTTAAAGCATACAGATACAAGGCCTTACTCAGACCTTCTGAATTCAAATTTCTGCCAGCAGACCTAGTCCTGTGTTTTAAGCTGTCTAGATGATGCAAGTGCTAGTTCAAAGAACTCAATTAGCTATTAGGTAATATGGATCACCTAACTGGAATGTTTTCTGGGAAGAGAAAGAAGTAATAATTTAAAAATAATTTTGAAGATACTTATTCACTCTTTCAATGAATATTTGTTGAGTATTTAAGTGTTATGCACATAAATGCCAGAGACACAAAGATGAAGTCCTGCTCTCAACTAGTCAGTAGTTTGTTGAGAAAAACAAACATACACTTTGAGAGTTTATAAAGTAGGGTGTTCCTGCACTGAGTGTTATGGAAACAAGGGTGGAAATGGAAGTATTAGAAAAAGTTTTCTGGAAGGAGGGTCACCTAAGCATAAAAATCGGGTAGAACAAGAGTTGACCCATTATGGCCCATTTGCCAAATCTAGATTTCTGCTTGCTTTTGTAAATAAAGTTGTATTGGAACCATGGCCATGTTTATTCATGCGTGTGCTGTCTATGGATGCTTTAGGTGTATAATTGCCCAGTTAAATAGCTGTGATGGAAGCATATGACCCCTCCTGCCTGACCTATTTACAAAAAATTTGCCAACCCCCTGCATTCTAGAAAGGGGAGAGAATATGACATATGGTACTATTCAGGCATCACAAGCACCTTAAGACAGGGAATGGCCGTGTGTGAATAGGTGAGGTTAGCAGGACTAGAGCTCCAAGATGCTATACCCCAGGCTACTGAACTTTTAACTTTCTCAGTGAAGGGTTTTAAGTAATTGGAAAGATTGTTACAAAGAAAACTCTTAGTAAGAGTAATTTATGCAAGAATTAATGAACTGATTAAAGGTTTCACCATAAATTTGTCAAATGGAATATTATATAGCTTTTTTATATATTGATGTGTCTAAATTGTTCTGATGGAAAGATAGCCATGATATACATATTTTAAAGGAAAATAATCGAGGAAACTTTACACACACACATGCAATACATATGTGTATTAGTATATGCCTAGAGACAAATGAAAAGACTATACAGAAATTATCTAAATCTTTTCTGGGGAGAGTAGGTAAATTCATAGGAGACAATTGTCTTTAATTTTACATATTCCATACTCTTTTTTTTGCAATAAAATGTCTAACTTTTGAATTAGATCAAAAAGAAAAATAACTTTTAGAGTTATTTGTAAAGAAAGAATAAAGGCTCATACTATGATCTTGGTCAAAGAAGGAGGAAAGAGAAGCACATGTATTTGAGAATGATTTATGAAGTTAATCTAGAAAAATTTAGTAATGTGGGAAGTGGAGAAGAGAAAGGGATAAAACATGATGTTGGGTTTCTGCTTTGGGTAACTGTGGTGAATTATGGGATCAACAATATAATACAAACGAAAATGGGTAACCTTTATTATTTATGGTATGTAAGGTCTTCTGCTAACATATTTAAACTATCTAGAGTCAAAGGAGGAAATTTCATTATTCCCATTTTGTAGATGAGAAAACTGAGCCTCAGAGAGATTAAGTGAGTTACCCACGCCTGATGTAATTTATGAGTGTGTTAGCTGGAAATTGAACACACGTCTGATTGATTCCAAAACTGATGTACACTCTTACCCCCTCAATGTTAAATAAATTTTTTTAAAGCAGTATAGATGTAAAGATAAAATCAGTTCAGGACATATTGACTCACCCACACAGAGGTCTTGATCTAATGTGATAAGTTCTGAATAAATGATACAAAGGCCTCAGGTTGAATTGGCAAATGTTTATAGTTGATAGATCTGAATAATCACCGAAGTTTTAAGAATAATGATATGGAATATATAAAAGACTTTCCTCTTTAGTTATGTTTGGATACTTGACATGCTTATTGATGCAGTAAATAATGCACATTAAAAAAGAATTAGAATAACACAAATTTGATGCATTTTTCTTTGCCTCAAAAATCATAGGTCTGATTTTGTCAGTTTAACTTAGTGAACATCTGTTGAGTGCTCACTGTGTGCAAAGCATATTGATGCTACAGTCTTACTTTAACTTTTTATGTGTCTAAAATTTCAGTAGGGCTAGGAAGAACTAAGATCCAAAAAGATGCATCATTTTCTAAATAGATCTTGAGCTGATATTAGTTCAAGAAATATCTGGAGTCATTAGGCTTCTCTGTTTTTCATCAGCCCTTTACTGTATGTTTTGTTGAGGAATTCTCTCCTTGACAAAAGCATGCTTAGTTCGGGCTTGGAGAGCTTGGGTTAGAGGTAAACTGAACAGCCTGAGGAAAGGCAGTGGGCCTTTGTGAAGGGGAGAGAAATGACGCACCTCCCTCTGAGAGGGAAGCAATTTTTCATTGTGTTACTTCTCCCTGGCATTCAGCCACCAGAGGGGGCATGGACCAGAGTGAAATAAATCCTGCCAGCTGCCTGGCTGGCTTCTCTGCCTTCCAGAGAAGACCCAGAGCTGTCCTCCCTGGGAGGTGGGAATTGGGTCTCACTTCCCATTTAATGAGAATCTAAGTGATTTTAACTAGTACCCAAGGCTGTGCTTTCCCCAGTGAAGAATAAGGCATGCCTTAAAGACTTGCTAAAAGGCCCAGAGAATGGACTGTTAAAACCATGCTGATGGTTTTCCTCAGTGCCACACTCCCTGTACACTTGGCTTCCTTTCTAATATGTTATTGATTTTTACCCAAATATAGATAAGGACTTTCAGGAAGAGAAATCATGTCATCAGGATTGACCATTCAACATAAAGTTTATACATTTCATAAAAAATGTGTTTTTGACACAATAAAATACATTGCCTTTATGCACATTGTAATTCACTTTATAGTGACTTGCTTAATAGCATAACATATATCATTTATACTGCTATCCTTCATGCTTTTAAACCGTAATATCCTTTCTTCAATGACTACTTGTCAATTTCACTGATCTAGATTTGATTTCATAAATTAACTAGGCCAATTAAGTAGAGAGTTATCATTAGAATAAGAAGTGGAAGCAAATAAATATTAATCTTCTCTCCCTGAATGTCAGTATTCCAACACAACTTTGGTCATACTTGAACACGACTTAATGGAAAATATATTTCCTTCCACTGTCAATTTAGTAATACCCAAGTTAGACATTTATAGTTTTTTTTACTGATTTTCTACTTTCAAAAAGATCTCACTTCAGGACCCTTGTGTTTCTCTTTCATCAACATAAAGTGTGAGAAATGAACAAATATAAGAACTTCATTAATTAAGGGTTCTGATGGTGGACGTTTGCCTGCCTTTCACCAGGCCCCTTGGCCTTGTGGGGCATTTAATTCAGAGGCACAGGCCCCGCCCCACATATTAGTGGTTTCCCTGCTGTGTATTTCTTTATGTCACTTTAGTCATTTTGCCACTGGCACAGACTTTGGGGAACCACCTGGAGATGAGAAGGTTTGAAAGAGGAGAACATATTAAAATGTAGCCTGTTTCAAAGAGTGTTTCTAAACACTTAGAGTCGGAGATTTCTCATTTGTCTCTTATTTAAATGATTCTTCTTACAAGAGTAACACGAATCTTGCTCTGTCTTCCTCGGAGATAGAAAAGAGTGTGTGAGCACCCTTTTCAGAAAAATATTTCATATGCACAGAGGCAGTGACATAGTAACTGCCCTTTAGCCTTTTGCTTCCCTCTGAACCGAGTAGCGTCAGCTTCTTTTGTCTTTTTTTCTAGATTCTATTCACAGGCTTGCCTTTTGGAGGGAGGACAGTTGCTCTTCTCAGAACCTTTTCAGTGTTTTCCTGCTGAATTATAGAAACATTAGATCGCTGTGGGGAGGAAACAGCTTTTCAGATCGTCTACAAAAGTAACCCAGAAGAGAATCTAATGCCGGGATCTGTGGGGAAAGTCAACTTGGAATTCCGTTGTTTTATGTTACCTCTGCCCATCCGTCACTCTGCACAGGGGTAACTCCGGCCCCCTCACACTCGCTCGTAAGACACACACCCACCAACACATTTAAACACACAGCACACACTCAATTCCATCCCATAAACAGCCCTTGAAACACCTTGGGGCCCATGGGGGAGTAATTCTAGACTGAGGTTTCCCTGGCAAGGTTTTCCTTTGCTTCTAGAAGCCAGCAGATCAGAGCTTCGTAGTTCCTCCAAGTTCCCTTACCCGTTGCAGCTCTTCAAGCCTCAGTAGTTTTACCATAGTAATCATTTTTCGCTAAGAATTTTAAACAAGACTTTGCCATTGGACATCCTTTGAAATAGTTAGCTTTGCTTCCCTATTTTTTGTAACTTGCCAAAATCACAAATAAAAGAGACTATGTCCTCTAATGCTTCTTCTCTGGTCATTATCTTAGAAAATATGCAGAGTCTGGGCCAAGTAGAGTGCTCCCCAAACCTTGCTGATACTTTGAGAATAGTTTTAATGAGGCTTGCAGCCGAGCCAAGCTTTCCTGCCCCGTTATTATTTGGGCATGTGGAAGCCCTAGTGATTGATCTGTGGGGGGGGAACTGGCAACCCTTGCATGCCCTCTGGGTAGTGGCAGAGCCTCCAGCAGGAAAAATTAGGGAAAGAGAAAAAAAGAAAAGGAAATGTTTATCACGCATCTCCCAGCATTTTATGGCAGTGTTATGGTGAACTGGGAGATGGATGTGTATATTCATGGATTTTGCACCACTTTAAGCTAGTAACATTAAATCAACCTTAATACTTCATGCCAAATGTGCTCTAAAAGAGGGAATAATGGGAATTTTTGTTGACTTTAGTAAAGCATCAAAAGTTACACTGGAAACACATAAAATGCTACAATGCAGAGGTCACAATTATGCTAATATCATGATAATATAAAATATTAAGTCCCCCAAAATGACAGGATTTACAACCAACTATCCTCAGCCCCCAGAAACCGTAGCGATAAGCTCATGGTAAACACAACAACCTGTCCTCCCAAGGAGTCTGATTACAAATTTAAATATGTATATGATTAGAACTCTGCCAGTCTCCCACCCCTGGAGACAGACCAAGTAAAATTTGATTTATATCGTACCTGGAAATCTATTGTATTGGATTCACTCTGTTTTGTAGTATCGCTTCCAGGTCTGATGAATTTTGCGTGTTTAGCAAGTTGCTTTGGGGGAAAACCGGGACTACTATTAATGATCTTGACTAGCCCTATAACGTCATGAAACTAAAACCTGAACATTGATATAGAATAGTCAAATATTTGGAAATGGAATACTAGCAAATGGAAGTACTTCTCTTACCTTTTTTTTTTTTTGATAACCTGGCTGAGGTCCAGGTTGAAAAGCCATTTACCCTGAGCCTTAATCTCATGGCCTTTAATTTGCCTTTAACTCTGTGGCCTCCAGTCACATTTAAGTCATTTCTTCCATGGGCCTCATTAGACAGAATAACTTCCTCAGTGGTAGTAGTTATCAGAGAATGGTACAAACACCACGGCCAGGCAGCTTTCCTAATTATCATCAATTCTGGACAAATAATGTTGATTTCTATTTAACTTAATTGATATCATTATGATAATACTGATAAAAGGCAAAGAAAAATAATCATATAATTAAAGTGTAATGTTATTATAAACTGATATTCTTTAAAATTTCTTGGTGCTGACGTACCATATCAACAATTTCATTATGCCACCTGAGGTCGACAAATGCATATTTACAACTAGTATGCTTCTCCTTTTTAATGTTAAATGCATTATATTGGCAGCACCTATAACTTGCTTTGGGAAGGATAATCAATATTACAAATATATATATACACACACACACACATATATATATATCTCATAATATAAAATATTAAGTCAAAATGACAGGATACATATTTTTTCTTTGCTTTACCACTATATGTGTCTTATTAGTACCATCGCCAGTAATTAGTCTCTGCTAGCAGAATGTAGACTAGCCTCAGCCCCAAACGGTGAGGTCCGTGGTGAGGTAGAAGGTCAGGTTCACCTAGGTCACCCCTGTACCTCCCTATAGGTAGGTATATCATTAATGCAAATGTTATGGGGGACAATACAGCAACACAAGTTGCCCCCAAAGAAATTCCCATTTGTGTGCTGTTAAGAAAAGCTCTCAAGCTGTGTTTTGAATGTGCAGCTTGCAATCCCTAGAGGTTACAGTAAAGTTCTTATAGGAGTTGGCAGCCTGAAAAGAACACTGCAACTCTACCGGCACTTTTCCTTGGTCAGCCCCTCCGTCTTAGCAAGAGCCGATCAATATTTCTTGATCTCCAATTTTGTGCAAAACTCTGTTTGCGCTTAACCCTTCTGGCAGTCCCCTTTCTTGCCAGCTCCTTCTTTCTGGGACAAAAGGAATGTATTCATTCTTTTGACAGGAGGGAACTTTTGAACACATTCATTTCCTTCCATTCATAAAGAATTGGTTGGGATTTGAGGGTTTCTATAACCTAACACCTAACTTAAAGAATAAAAAAGTAAGGGAAAGACATTTCCAACATTATCAAAATTGTATTTGTTTCTAAATAAATGGGATTGTTTTCCCCCTTTGTCTCGGGAGGCTTGAGTTGGCTCACTTCCCAAACACAACCTTTTGGATAATAAATTCCTTCTGAAAAGAAGCACGAAGCCCTTTTGATGTTATAAATAGTATATGTACTAGAAGGGAAAGGATCATATAATTGCAGCACAAAGCTTGAGAGATGTCTGTGGGATAAAGTAGGTCTTATTCTTTACTCAATCTACAGTAACTTTATGTAGTATTAGAAGAAATAATCAACATGTAAATAAGCATTGACAGGTTTTCCACCTTTGCCTCTAATACAGCCAGAGTGATTGACTGATATATATGTATGTATGTTAGTATATGTCTGTTAGTGAATCTACAATCACAGCCCCAAAAGGAACTCAGTGGGAATTTAGTCATGTACTGCTATCATGGCCTTTAGGCCATCTTCCATGAGACACATTCCAATGTGGGATTAGCCCTGAAAAGGCAAATGATTTTTCTGTTTCATGGAATTCCTGAAGAACTCCTAAGGCAGTTAATTTATTCTGTGTCTGTCTCTCTGTCTGTCTGTCTGTCTGTCTGCCTTGTTCCCCCACACCTCTTTCATCTGTCCCTGTGCACATTCAAATATACACCTTGAAAAATTCTCTGCTCAGGATAGACTATTGTCTTCCCCCACTGGGACCCTTTCCCCCCAAGTTCCCTGCTCTGTCTCTGGCAGGCATTTAAACCTCACTTTGTCAGTGTGGCAGTGAGGCCCGACACATCAGTAAATGTCATGGAGGTGTCAGCCCTTCACATCATAACTGCAGTTCATTTCTCTGCATTGACAGTGATGCTTATACTGAGGAAGGATTAGAATGGGCATATTTCCAGATCTTAATTACATCAGGCATAAGGATGAGCAACAGCATTTTTCTTTTGGGGGAGAGGAGGGAAGGAGGGGGTGAGACTGGGGAGAGTAATGCTGAATTTGGCCATCTAGAGCCTCATGCGTCCCCGTTTATCAAGAGATAATAGGATTAAGCTAAGCTATGGGACTTCTCTGGCTAATGCTGCCTTCAGCAGGGGTCTAATAAGGATAGATATAATTGGGTAAATGGCGAATAAGAATGAAAAAGTAGAGAGTATAAGCACAATGCTTAGGAATAAATAATGACAAATTGGATTTCATCCAATCTCTGCAGACATGGTTCAAATCTGGCATCCTTCACTGAATTATAAGGGGGAACATCTATCTTTTTTCTTGCCTAACTTGCCGCTGTTCGTTGCAAATATCACAGTGTATTCTTGGAAGTTTAACTGGAGTCTTATCAGTACTGCTCATAGGAAGTCAAGTAGAAACTGTTAAGGAACATTCAGATAGGTTAAAGACACCAAGTAAATTAAGTGCCTAAAAACAAATGTGATACAAATTAGAGTTGTATCTTTGACCCTTATCCGTTTACAGAACTTACCCCATTAACAGCTGGAAATTTATTTTCACTTTCTTCACCTCTCCAAGAGGAAAGCAAACATATAACATAGCCCCAAAGGAGTAATTAATTAGATCATTTACTGACATGGATTTGAATAGTTTATTTAAATACAATTCTGTTATTTATTTATTTTACAACATTATGCAAGAGGTTGAAACTCCTGTTCTAATTTGCACTTAGCAGGAATCTCTGAAAAAATATCACAGTGAAGGAAATAAACAAAGAAGCAGTGATCAAAGGCTCACATTCAGAAATGCATAAAAGAATTTCACCAGGATGAGTGTTTCAGTGATAAAAAAGAAAAGGGGGGGAGAGGTAGGTTGAGTTGAGGAAAGAGGGGGAGGACAAGACTGTTTGTTTGTTTCGTATTCCCTGGGGCAAATATTTAACAAACATAATGAGCTCATTGATAAGATGCTATATAAAAAGGTAAGGAAAGAAAATTTTTTTAAATAAAGGATGCCAATGTGGATAAGAAAGGTATAAATACTCTTTATACATAATGAATATGCAGATTATCACAACAAAATGAAGACTGCTTTTGAAAACAGGCAATGGAAAATTCATGAACTCAGGAGCAAGTTAAAAAAAAAAAAAAGATAACTGTGCAACCTCACAAATGATAAAAGTTGTAAATTCTTCCCAGGAAACGAAAGTTTCTTGAAGTATATTTTCAAAGGCTGAAAGCAAGAGTAGAAAATTAGTTCCCCAAAGGTGACCAGAGAATCTGCTTTAGAATTAGGTAGGTCTTACTCTTTTTTGAAAAACGAATTATGAGATGTGAGGATAGATGTTCGTATTCAATACCTTTACGTAAGTGAGTGGCCCTATAAATGCCTGTGTGTTGTTATTTAAAGGTTTTCATTCCGTGGGTTTTTAGGGAAATCTCTGACTAAACAGTCCTATGTACCTGTCTGCTTTGTTCCTCTAGCTTAAGGGATTCTAATACTCTGGTCATTGTAACTGTAGGACACAGGAAGATTTCTCCCTGGTGCTGTCATTCCTAATGTCATTCCTGAATCACAGTTTAGAGATTAGAGCTGCTGGGAAGGTGCCTAAGTGCTGAGATGTCGTTGCATAAGGGAGTGGGGAAGAGGTAGCATAACAGACCCCAAAGCCAACTTCCAGAGAGCTGGGAGCAGAGTAAGGACCTCCCGGCCCTCCCCAGAGCCTCCTTCCCTGGTTCCCTCTGGCCCTCTGGTTCTCTCTGCGCACCTGTCTCTCTCCCCACACCGCCTCCTTCCTCGCACCCCTGCTGCTCACTCGGGAGCCCCCTCTGTCGGGAAGGAAAGCAGAGCTCTGTGTCTGCCTTTTTGCCTTTTCTCTCTACCCTTTTTCTCAGCCACTTTCTTCCCTCCTTTTTCTGTTTCTCCTTCTTTCTCTGTTAGCGGTGAAGAATTGTTTTGGCGATAGTTAATAACATTTTTAAAATGTGCCAATTAGGTAAACAAAACCTTTCCACAAACGTGCCAATTATTTCCTAGGAAGATAGCCAAACACTCTTTATACTTAAAGAAAAAATACAAAGGTGGATTCAAATGTTTGTTTTGTGATCCACTTGTGGAAGGCAAAGAAGGACCCAAGGAGAGAAATTTGTCCCAAGCGTGTGTGTTGACTGTGTATTCTCCCTTTTATGTGTTCACAATGAAAAAAGTTCGTGGGTAAATAACCAGTTTAGGCTAAAATATTCAACTATTATGCAAAGACTAGGAGGCCATAGTATAATTTAGAAGCAGTGGGACAGAAAAATGACTCCATCTTTGAGTCGCTCAGCTCAGTTCTGCGTAGGACAGACAGTAACAACCTAAATCAGTGTTGGTTGCTTGTCTTCCTCTGTGAGTTTTACTTTGTTCTATTTGAACAGAAAACCAGAGATAGTATTTTACAGGGCTATACATTTGCAAAGTGATCACCCTTATTATCTATCTTAGGCAAGAGTACCACCAAGTGCAGCTGAAATCTCCAGTGATAGAGAAACTAGTGAATAAACTTGGACCTGAGTTTCCATGAAGTTCTTAAAGCCAAGTTAGAATAGCTCATGCACAGCACACACAATGCCCTTGACACCGCAGAGACCTGACCTGGTGGTGAACAGGAAGGGGTCGTGGTTATTAGGTCAATGGTTGTATCACAGGGACGTAAGCAGTTTCTCCATTAGAAAAGTTGACCACAAGATTTTGAGATTGCAAATAGGGACCGGTTGTCACCTCACATGCTTTCCTGTCATCAGACAGCTCCTCCCTTGGACAACTTTCTCCTTCCTTTGAAATATGCTCCTTCAGGCTGACCTTCTAGATGGAGACAGCTTTCCAGGTATTCCTACCATAAATATCCCTTTCAGAAAGGTTTCATGTTTCCAAATCCCTCTAGGTAATTCCATGATAGATGTTCACTCAACAAATATTTATTAAGTGCCTACTGTATGCCAGGCACTGTTTCTGGGCCCTGCAAATACAAAAGTGAACACAACAGACAAAAAAATTCTATCTTCGTGTAACTTATATTTTGATAAAAGGTGTTAGATGTTAAAATAAGGGGATCATACAGGATGTTTAAAGAAAGTAAATTGTATGGAGGAAAATAAAGCATTACGGGGATTATCATGGATGGCAGGGTTATCATTGTTGTGAATAAGATGACCAGGGGACATCTCGTGAAAAAGTGCAGGGGTGGAACAGAGGAGGAACGAGGGACTGGATAAGAAGCTCCGAGAAGGCCTGGCCTTGTCTCTCCAGGGTCACGGACTGGATTCAGATCTGGCCCACAGTTAGTAATTACTAAATATTGGAGGAATGAATGGTCCTTTCTCCTCCTTGGGAGCATGACCTCATGAAAGGGAGGAGATAGTAATATCGCTCTTTCCTCCCATAACGTACTCTCCACTGCCGGGCCGGCAGGAAGCACTCAGTAATGGACAAAGGCCTGACCCAAAGCTAAAAATGACTGGACAGGATTAGTCACATAACTCAGGCCCGGTGATGCTTCACACAAAGGTATTTATAAAAATTAATTTCCACATGTTTGTGAATGTATGTGGGAAGATAGGTAATACATAGTTAGAGGGATTTGGGTTTCAGAGTAATCACTCAGGTCACATTTGAGTTTTCTCTGAGCCAGAATACCTGGCCAGTGAGCCACTGTCAACAGGACGGGACATTGTTAGTAAAATAGTCGAGACTGAGGACTAGATCCTCATTCCAGAGTTCTCTACCGAGCCGTCCAGCATAGGCATGTCACCGAGAGAAATACGTTTAGTCTGGGGACTTTTAAAGGGCAGGAGACACAAATCAAGGTGAGAGGAACTGTGACTGTGGCTTTACCTGATACCTGGACCCTTCACAGACTTCATTTCTTTGTTGCCTGACGCTTTCCCAGAGGGAAGAAGCTCAGCTCCTCTGGAGCTTCAGACATCTTTATTAAAAGGAAAGAATCTTTTAACATGAACTGGAACCTCTGGCTTTGGGTAAATAGAACTGATTCATTTATAAGGTTAGTAAATAGAACCGTTGGAGAAGTAAATAAGTATAAATAACAAAACTAGAAAATAAAACCCAAAAGACTCACCCGGCTTTCTCAGGCCCAGGCAGCTTTTCCTCTCTGGGTCTGTGATAAGAATCTCTTATGGATTCCTCATGTGCTCAGCCTCATCTTTGTGTAAAAATCTGCAGCATCCCAAATTATCACCAAGAATCCATCTTCCTGAAGATGAGACACCAGGAGCAATGGAGATTGGCTAAACAGGAGGGGTTTTGAATGAAATGCATAGTTTAATCACATTCTACTTTCAGAAAACTACTTCATTTAAGTCGGTGCTTGCCTGGGGTAATAATTTATGCTGCGCACTTGAGTAATCACCAGGAAGATTGCTCAGAACCCGTCCTATCGCAAACATAACCGCCAGTATTCATGGCCTGAAGTCAACTTTGGGAAACTTTGGATCTAGATAATCTCAGCGAAATTCAGACCTCTGGATTTTCGTTGTTTGCCTCCCTCCCCACCTTCAGATAAAATAGCTTCATTTCTCATGCTTCATATGAACATCGGAAAGGGAAGCTTGTCTTCTTTTCTCCTAATCAACCAATTTAAAACAGTAATAATTTTGAATATTAAAAATGGTCAGTTTTCCTCACGCCTTGTTTCTTACAAGATGGAAACTACAAAATGTTAACAAAGATCATTTATTTTTCAATCTGAGTGATTTCACCACATCTCTGGTCTTTTCTCTCTCCAATCTAGGCTTTATCCAGATCCATAGAGCACATCTGAGTTTGGATTTCTTCCCAACTGCGTTCTCTCTACCCCAAGGAGGGTTGCCACCTACGGGCGTTAGGTCGCGTGCTGAACTAGATGCCGCATCTACGGGGTCCCCGTATCTGAGTGTGGGTGGCTGCTGGTTGTGTATATGAACAAGGGACATGACTTGTGTGTGCGGTGGAACCCGGCTGAGCAACCAGGCCTCAGTGTGTGTGTGGTTACTGAAGTCGTGAAGAGTGACAATAATGTAAACATCTTTCACTTGAGAAAGGAACGTATTTTTCTAATTCTCACAAAGCTCTAAATGGGCTGGCTGCCCTTCTGGTTCAGACACAAGTTGTGGAGGAAAACAAACAACCCAATGGCTGCTCATTTTGAGTAGCATTTTCCAAGTGTCCCCACATTTCTGCTTTAAAAATTGGTCCTTATGGCTCAGTGCCTGTGGCTCCAGTGGCTAAGGCGCCAGCCACATACACCTGAGCTGGCAGGTTCAAAAGCAGCCTGGGCCCACCAAACAACAATGACGGCTGCAACCAAAAAAAAAAAAAAAAAAAAAAACAGCTAGGCGTTGTGGCAGGCGCCTGTAGTCCCAGCTACTTGAGAGGCAGAGGCAGGAGAATCGCTTGAGCCCAGGAGTTGGAGGTTGCTGTGAGCTGTGATGCCACAGCACTCTATCCAGGGTGACAGCTTGAGGCTCTGTCTCAAAAAAAAAAAAAAAAATTGGTCCTTCCTCCCAGCTGCCTCTCGATTTTTCTTTCGCTAATCTAGCGTGCCTGCCTAGTTCAGCTCCCACTAAAAGTTACAGAATGGACAGTTACTGGATCACCATAGAAGCTGTCCGTGTTTGGCCAAATAATTAGTCCAATTGCTTATTTAAGCAGAAGGAGCTCTGGACTAAGAGGGAGGAGGTGGTGCTTTGAATATTGTTCTGTAAGATGATGGGAAAATAATTGTCTCCCAGATTTTCAGTCCTGAAACTCAAGTAGTCTTTCTCGACCAGGTGTTTAAATGGATTGAATCAGTGAACATTCCAGCAATCCGTGGAGGAGCCCCGCAGATTTCTAACAGACACGGCCCCTCCTCAGACAGGCTTCTGGACTCCCACTTTTATTGCATAATTTTTCTTCACCTAACCTTTAAACTTGGAAGGGGTTAGTTACCTCCTCAATCCAGACCAAACTCAGTAGACATTTCACTAAAAAGAATAAAGACGGAGAATAGCACTTTCCTGATGCTGTTCAGCAGTTTCCCAGCCGCTTTGGCCTCCTGTTGGGAGCCTTCATGGTTGGTTTGTTTATCCCCTCAGATGAATCTGTTTTCAGGTGTTTATTCCAGTGGTTAAATTTGAAGAGTTGAAGAAAAGTCAAACGCTCCCCAGTACTGGCTAGGAAGAGTCTAAAATAATTGGTACACATCAAAATATTTCTTCTATCTGAGGAAAAGAGAGAAGTTTCCATTTCAACAGAGTTTTCCAGAATTCTAGGCTAGGGAAATTAAAGAATGAATTTGTTTTTCTCTAAAAGTGAAGACGCGGCTTTCTTTCCTTAACATGCATAGCAGATATTACTTTGTAATGTGATTGCCTGCTTAAATTTTTGTTTCGTATTTCTTCATTCCCTTTACCAAGTCCCAGACAATAGTTAAAATTAGTGGATCATCTTTCTGAAATTATACATTTTAATTATGATTATTTGATAAGCGTTGCAGACATATTCATATATCGCATAAAATCAGAAATAAGTATGTGTATCAATATCAGCTTAATCCCAAATGGAGGCTTTATTTAAACTATGGAGGACTTGATTACAGGAGCTTTGAGATTAGAAATGAGATTTACAATAGGCTAGAGGGAAATATTTAGACATCTTTGCTAGAGGAATTACAGTCATTTTTTAAAGACTTAAAGTATGAGTATACAGAGAATTTTCTCTGATATCCAATTATTGAATCCTTCTTTTTTTTTGGTAGTTACCTCTTTAGCTATTTAGAAAACAGCTTGCCCATAAGCAAAAAGCATCTCTTTTATATCTCAGAGCTAGCAAAGTAAGCTTTTTGTGGAAAATCTAAGTGCTAAGTAATTTCCCATTTTAAGTTTCATGTAAAACTGAGGACAGGAAGCTTTATCTGCTTTCTTTTTACTATGCTACTAAAAAAAAGTGTTATTTAAAACTGTTTTTGTCTCCAAAATTATGCTTAGGAGTTAACCATGGAGTTACTGGATAATAATCACTGCTACGGGTTTATCGGCCTTTCAGATTTAAGGAGCTACACAATCTGGTTCTGACTACCACTCTGATGACAGTTTTCACACATCCGTCCTGCATACGGGTGTCTGTACTTGGTGGTCTCTATTTCCTGGACCCTCCTTTTCTGGAAGGCTATATTTCTCACCCCCTCAATTTATGCAAGTCCCTGCTCAAATGTCATGTCATCAAAGGCCTTTCCCAATCACACCCAAAACAGAGGAGCTTCCCTTTGCGCCAAAATTCCGCATCACCCTTTCTCCTTCTATTTTGTTTTCCATAACATTTATTGGCATATGATACACACCACTAATAACTGCTTGACTTTTGATATTATTTACTGTCCATCTCTCACTCCAACTAGAGCAGGAACTACCAGTTCTGTTGTATCCCCCCGTCTATAAATATATATTTCTTAAATCAATGAATTTAATTCACCAGATATTTATTAAGCATTCACTATGTAGAAGGCACTGTTAGATGGTATAAGGGCTATGAAGATGAGTTACAGGCTGCCTAGGCAAAAGAACAATGATTCAAAAGGAAAAAATAATACTGCAAGAAGTATCCGATCAAAATGTTATGTGTATCAGAGAAGTAAGAGCTTGCATCTATTTATTATTATTTATTAAATCATAACCTTGTACATTGATGCATTTATGGGGTTCGGGGTACTGCTTCGATATACAATGTGAAATGCTTACACTGAACTAAGCAACACGTCCATCACAATTATACTCATTTCATAATAGTTTTGAAGTGTACCATTGCATCATGCACATTAGGTGAGGTCACATAGGTGAGGTCCCCCCAAATGCCTCCCTCCTCCCATATTCCCCCTCCCCTCCTTTCTCTCTCCTCTTACCTTCTACTTTCTGGACTGTAGTTACGTTTTGCCATTCATATGAGTATGTAGGTGATTATATATTGATTTCACAGTAGTATTGAGTACATTGGATACTTTCTTTTTCCATTCTTGAGATACTTTACTAAGAAGAATATGTTCCAGCTCCATCCAGATAAATATAAAAGGTGTGACATCTCCATCCTTTTTTTTGGCTACTTGGTATTCCATGATGTACATATACCATGATTTGATTTTTTTGTTGTTTTTTTTTTTTTTTGGCCAGGGCTGAGTTTGAACCCGCCACCTCTGGTCTATGGGGCTGGTGCCCTACTCCTTTGAGACACAGGTGTTGCCCCAT
>CAUYON010110219.1:0-11147 GCA_963573935.1 Arctocebus calabarensis | reverse complement strand
TCAGCGGGCTAAGGCGCCAGCCATGTACACCTGAGCTGGCAGGTTTGAATTCAACCCAGTCCCGCCAAACAACAATAATGACTGCAACCAAAAAATGGCCTGGCGTTGTGGCAGGCGCCTGTAGTCCCAGCTACTTGGGAGGCAGAGGCAGGAGACTCGCTTGAGCCCAGGAATTGGAGGTTGCTGTGAGCTGTGATGCCACAGCACTCTATCCAGGGTGACAGCTAGAGGCTCTGTCTCAAAAAAAAAAAAAAATTGTAGATAAAAATCACATGTCAATACATGGAAAGTATACATTAGTTTGCACCCAAAAAGGCAGGACATTTTAAAGCAGGGGCTTACAGGTCATAAGTGGTTTCAGAGATTCTTTGATTTGTAATGGGTTAAAGAAATAAGAGTTTTTCGGCTCGGCGGCGCCTGTGGCTCAAGCGGCTAAGGCGCCAGTCACATACATCTGAGCTGGTGGGTTCGAATCCAGCCCGAGCCCACCAAACAACAATGACAGTTACAACCAAAAAATAGCCAGGTGTTGTGGCAGGCGCCTGTAGTCCCAGCTACTTGGGAGATGGAGGCAGGAGACTCACTTGAGCCCAGGAGTTGGAGGTTGCTGTGAGCTGTGATGCCACAGCACTCTACCCAGGGTGATTGCTTGAGGCTCTGTCTCAAAAAAATAAAATAAATAAAATAAAGGCTTGGAATCAGCAGAAAGTAATGTTTCAAGATATGTCTGTTTATCATAGTGTCCTGGCTCAAAGTGATCTGTTGCAAAACTGACGGTCTGCAGGTGCCACGACCTTTGCTTTGCGTGGCCTTAGGTCCTCTTGGCGATTAGTCTAAATGCCAAAGGGAGGGGTCTGAGGAGGCAGTCCATATCCACCCCCTTCCTTTCATTGCCAGGACTCAGTTTTAAGGTTATTCTGTGGTCTTATCAGGCAAGCGGGGGGGGGGGGTCCCACTGGCACATGGGTCACTTTATGGGTCACTTTGTAATTGTAAAGACATAGGAACAGCCATCATCTTGGACCAGGAGTTTACTCAGTTTCTCAGCAATATCTACAATCTAAAATGACAAGATTACAGCCCATCCTTTTTTCATGATTTCTCCCCCGTTCCTTCTCCTGATTTCTGACAGCTCTTATCAGACGACTTTTATGTTGATATACTTATATTCATAATTAAAGGTTGCATGTTGTGTCTAAAAGTTGAACTCATAAATGACTTTTATTTATTTATTTTTTTGAGACAGAGTCTCACTTTGGTAGAGTGCCATGCTATCACATAGCTCACAGCAACCTCAGACTCTTGGGCTCAAGTGCTTCTCTTGCCTCAGCCTCCCAAATAACTGATTCTGCAGGTGACCACCACAATGCCCCAGGTGACCTCCACAATGTCCAGCTATTTTTTAGAGATGGGGTCTTGCTTTGGCTCAAAGCTCCTGAGCTCAGGCAATCTGCCTGCCTCTCAGAGTGCTGAGATTATAGACGTGAACTATTGCACCCCAATCGTCTTCTCATTTTTGATTAAGAGTCTCACTTTGGCACCCAGGCTAGAGGGCTATGGTATAGTAGCTCACAGCAACCTCAAACTCCTGGCCTCAAGTAATTCTCCTGACTCAGCTTTCTTCTGTTTTTTTTTTCCCTGTCACCTGAAACTCTTGGGCTTGAGCAATCCTCTTGTCTTAGCCTCCTGAATATCTGGGATTACAGGCATGTACCAGCTAGTTTTTCTATTTTTAGTAGACAGGGTCTTGATCTTGCTCAGGCTGGTCTCAAACTCTTAAGATCATGCAATCCAGCCACATTGGCCTACCAGAGTACTGGGATTACAGGCATGAGGTCCACTGCACCAGTTCAAAAATGTTACTTTTTTTAGTAAGGAATTTTTTTTTTTTTTTGAGACAGAGCCTCAAGCTGTCACCCTGGAGAGAGTGCTGTGGCATCACAGCTCACAGCAACCTCCAATTCTTGGGCTCAAGCGAGTCTCCTGCCTCCCCCTCCCAAGTAGTTGGGACTATAGGCGCCCACCACAACGCCTGGCCATTTTTTTGGTTGCAGCCAACATTGTTGTTTGGCGGGCCCAGGCTGGATACGAATCCACCAGCTCAGGTGTATGTGGCTGGCGCCTTAGCCCACTTAGCCACAGGCGCCGAGCCATAAGGAATTTTTTTTAATTTGAGACAGAGTCTCACTTTGTTGCCATTGTAGAATCTCAAACTCTTGGACTCAAGCAATTCTCTTGCCTCAGCCTCCCCAGTAACTGGGACTACAGGTACCCGCTATAACACCTGGCTAGTTTTTTAGAGACAGGGGCTTGCTCTTGCTCAGGTTGGTCTCGAACTCATGAGCTCAGGTGATCCACCCTCCTCAGCAGCCCCAGTGCTGGGATTACAGGTGTGAGCCAGTGCACTTGGTTCAAATTATTTTCTTAAATCTGCTTTCAAAGGTAAAAGTGTTGCTTCTTTTTGTGTGTGTGAATGTTCCTTTTCCAGAAACTTCCAAAAAGAAAACCACCACAATTTTAAGTACTTCAAGGAAGTACTGAAACCATGCCTGTTCGTAGAGGCATAGCACAGGAGGTGCCGTTGTGAAGACACCTCCAAGCAGCTCCTGGTAGCAATTCAGAAATAGATATTGAAAGGTCGACACCTTCAGGCCCAGCAGTTCTTCAAGGAGTCTGTCAAAAGGAAATGGTCAAATGTATGCTGAGACATGTATAAAAATGTTCTTTTTCTTTTTTTTGATACAGAGTCTCACTATGTTGCCCTTGGTAGAGTGCCATGCCCTCACAGCTCACAACCACCTCCAACTCTTGGGCTTAAGTGATTCTCTTGCCTCAGTCCCCCAAGTAGCTGGAACTACAGGCGCCTGCCACAACGCCCAGCTAATTTTAGAGGTAGGGGTCTTGCTCTGGTTCAGGCTGGTCTAGAAACTGTATGCTCAGGCAGTCTACCTGCCTCAGCCTCCCAAACGCTGGGAGAAGCGGCAGCGGCCAGGCAGCACAGCTTCGCACAGGCACCGGGCACACGTCCTGCTCACTGCCAAGATTCCGAAGAGGGTCAGCTCTGCCAAAGGTGTGGGGAAGGAAGAGCCCAAGAGGAGGTCTGGCTGTCATCAGCTAAACCTGCTCCTGCAAAAGTGGAAATGAAGCCAGGCGCGGTGGCTCATGCTTGTAGTTCCAGCATGTGGGTGGCTGAGGAGGAAGAATTGCTTGAGCTCAGGAGTTTGAGACTTGCCTGAGCAACAGTGAGACTCCTAAAAGAATGAAAAACCCAGCCGGGCGCTGGGGAAGCACCTATAATCCCAGCAGCTGCTGGAGGCTGAGGCAGTGGGATACCCAGAGCCTGAGTCTGAGGTCGCAGTGAGCTATGACACCATTGCACTCTGCTCAGGCCATAGAGTGGGACTCTGTCTCAACAACAACAACAACAGCAAAAGAAAGAAAAGAAATAAAAATAAAAAATAAGCAAGGAAATTAAAGAAAAAGTGGAAATGGGCTCGGCGCCTGTGGCTCAACGGGCTAAGGTGCCAGCCACGTACACCTGAGCTGGCGGGTTCGAATCCAGCCCGGGCCCGCCAAACAACAATGATGGCTGCAACCAAAAAATGGCTGGGCGTTGTGGCAGACGCCTGTGGTCCCAGCTACTTGGGAGGCAGAGGCAGGAGACTCACTTGAGCCCAGGAGTTGGAGGTTGCTGTGAGCTGTGATGCCGTAGCACTCTACCCAGGGTGACAGCTTGAGGCTCTCTCTCAAAAAAAAAGAAGTGGAAATGAAGCCCCAAACAGGCAACAGCCAAGGTATAGATCTTCAGACAAAAAAGTGCAACCAAAAAGGAAAAGAGGAGCAAAGGGAAAGCAGGCCAAAGAAACTAAAGGCTAACCAAGAAACTAAAGAAGATTCACCTGCAGGACATGAAGAAACTAAAACTGAGAGGAGTCCAGCTGCTGATGAGGCAGGAGAAAAAGAAGCCAAGTCTGATTAACAACACACACCATGTCTATCAGTGGTCCCTGTCTCTCTTCCTGTACAATCCAGAGGAATATTTTCTTTTTTTTTCCTTGAGACAGAGTTTCACTATGTTGCCCTCAGTAGCATGCTACCTGCTGCAACGCTGGGCTATTTTTTGTTGTTGTTGCCATTGTTGTTTTAGCTGGCCTGTGGGTCACCCACTGAGCTACGGGTGCCACCCACAGGAATATTTCTATTAACTATTTTGTAAATGCAAGTTTTTCAGTAGCTCTAGACACATTTTAAGAAGGAGTGAATCCCATCTCATACCATTTTTTAAATGCATTTTTTTTAAAGAGGTGATATCATTCACTGGCTGTTTATTTTTTGGTACAACCAGAAAATAGTGTGGGATGTTGAATTATGGGAGACTTTGTCTTAGGTGTCAGCTTAACATGCATAGATGGGGGTTAGTTTTTATATCCTGTAATAGTTTACTAAAATGGCAATATGGAATCCCAGTCCTGCATTTAACATTGTGAACATTCTGAATTACTTCTATTCCCATGTTGTTTTTTTAGTAAATTGTTTCCTAAAGAAAACCACTCTAGGCTTGGTGCCTGTAGCTCAAGTGGCTAAGGCACCAGCCACATACACCAGAGCCGGTGGGCTCGAATCCAGCCCAGGCCTGCCAAAACAACAACGACAACTACAACCAAAAAATAGTCTAGCGTTGTGGTGGGCGCCTGTAGTCCCAGCTACTTGGGAGGCTGAGGCAAGAGAATCGCTTAAGCCCAAGAGTTTGAGGTTGCTGTGAGCTGTGACACCACAGCATTCTACCGAAGGCAGCATAGTGGGACTCTGTCTCCAGAAAAAAAGAAAACCACTCTCCTGATCATGGCTCTCCGCATCAGCATTGTGTACACTCTGTAACATCTTTGGCTGTGGTGCTCCTGTTTTCCTAATAACTTTGTTACTGTGCTGTGAAGGACTAAAATTCTGAGTATGTAGCATATATGGTAATGAAGTGTGAATTGGTGGGACTTACATAACAGGTTACCAACATTTGAAGATACTGGTACTTGATATCCTCTTAAGGAAAATTTGCCTCCAAATTTTAATCTAGAAAGTCATTGGAGTAATTGTTTAAAAAAGAATTACAATAAATGACTTTTTAGATTTTGGGTACATATGTTAAGGACTGTGTACAAATTGAAACATCTGTACGGATGTTTAACACAACCAATAAAATCTCAACTACAAAAGAAAAGAAAATTTTAATATAGCATGTATTAAGAAGGGACTCTTAGTTGTATACATTAGAAACAGGTTCTGTTCGATCTAGGCAGAAAAATAACATATTGAAAGGACTCTGAGTAGCTTACACTTTCCAAAAGGATGCAGAACTCTAGGACACAGGCACATACAAGGAAGCAGCCTGGAACATGGCTAAACACACAATTCGAACCCAGACTAGTGAAGACCTGGGTAGTGTCAGCACTCCACCACTCCCTCTGGAAAGTCCACTTTGCTACTGCTCTAGCCCCTGCTACCAGCAGACATCAGATTCTCAGGGCAGGAGTGGGGGTTCTTTGCATTCACCAGCCCTGACTCCGACTAACAGGTTCAACTCTGGTTGAGTGCCTTCATGGTTGCCAGGAAGGCCAGGAAAGAGGCCATCTGATTTTTCAGCATCTGCAGGGCGCTCTGCCCACCACCAATTTTCACAGGATAGAAAGGAGGTTCAGAGGCTGGAAAGCACAATTCTTGGATCTTTTTGTTTCTGTGTTTAAGCATATTTGGTAGTTTTTTAACATCAGAATGTTCAGAGAAAAGGGAAATATTTTAAAAATTTCTCCAATTATGCTTGAATTCAATTACTTTATAGGAACAACACAGGCTCAGTTAGCATTTTCGCATATTGGAAAATAGAAAATGTTGACAAATTACTGTTCATAAACTACATCACAGGAAAAGTATAAACAGAGCCCAGATCTGAAGCTTTTTCTGCTCTGCACCTGGGTGGCCCTAAGCTTCCCTGTGGTTGTAGACAGGACTCCACCTAAGGGGTGCTGTTCAAGCTCATCCCTAGCTGGAATGGAAAACACAAAAGATCCAAAGCGATCCCAAATTGATTAATCTGAGTTATCATCAAATCTACTCTTTATTAAGAACTCCCTTCTGGCCTTGACAACAGTGACAAAACAAAACCAGCTCTTGGTCGGCTTTGTCCCAGGGCCACCTGTTCCCTTCTGCTTGCTTCCTTCCTCTTTCTGCCCATCATACATTAGCAGTTGGAGAAGGAAAGGGAAGTTGGACAGGAAGAAGTGACCGGAAGAAGTCAAAACCTCTGAAAAGCAAACAAATATAATTACTAAGGAAAAAGCCAAGAATCAAAAGTTTATTTGGTAGAGTGACAGGTAATGGACATACCTCAAGTGGCTTACAGCCCATTTCCTGAGGAGGTAGGATTGAAGTAGCAGAAAAGGATCAGAAATGAAAACTGGGAGAAGGTATCTATTCATGTAAATCATCACATCTGCAAAAAAGTAGAGGCAGGTAAGAACAGATAAGCTTGAGGCACAGCATGGGGCATTGGGGGAGAAAATGGAAGAATGAGGCAAAATGCCCCTGATGGGAAGGCAGGTTCTGGTTCTTCCCTGCAGACTACAGGGAATGAGCCACATGGAGGGTCAGGACCCTATGAAGGTCTTAGGAGTAGTAAGTCTTTGATTAGTTTTTCTGCAGAACATGTGGGTTGGACTACGTGAGTGTTCTGAATTTTTTTGATTAATGCTCTCCTCCATTCTGATACGCACTTTAGGACACAGTGTGGTAATCATTGTGAACTCTGAACTTCTTTCAAACTAAGATTTGTGTGGCATGAAATTCTGTACTTCATAGTACTAAAAAACTTGTTTTACACCATGAAATTGTAATATTCGGTATGTTTGTTTGAAACACCTCTCCTACTTTCTAACCTCCCCTTCCAGCTTCCTGAAGAGCGGTAACTAGAAAAATCTCAAGTTAAAAACTCTAGGGTCTCAGGTAACTACCTAATCCTACTGTAGTGGACAAAACAATTTTTTTTTTTTTTTGAGACAGTCTCACTTTGTTGCCCCCAGGTAGAGAGCTGTGGCGTCATACCTCACAGCAACCTCAAACCTTGGGCTTAAGTGATTTTCTTGCCTCAGCCTCCCAAGTAGCTGTGACTACAGGAGCCTGCCACAAGGCCTGGCTATTTTGAGAGACAGGATCTCCATCTGGCTCAGGCGGTCTCAAACCGTGTGCTCTGGCAATCCACCCTTCTCCGCCTCCCAGAGTACTGGGATTACAGGTAGGAGCCACCATGCCTGGACAGAGAAAAAAATTTCTTTCCTTTCCATTTTTAGAAAGTTCTTTAATTGAGAGAGTCCTGGCAACTAACATGAAACCTTAAGCCCCCCACCTCCACAGATAACTGCTGAATGGACCCCTCTTGTCCAAGGGGAATCTGGAAAGACTCTAAAGCTGCATGATGGGCCAGTAGAAGGGAAGTCAGACATGCCTTGTTACCCCCTCTTCCCTTCTTGGAGATGTCCTTTGTAGCTTATTAGTAGATCAATAACCAAATCTACAGGTATTGGTCTGGGTTACTTGCCACCATGTCCCACCTTCTGGACCAAACCAATGTACACCACACATGTACTGATTTATAACTTTACTTGTTAAGTCCTGTCTCCCCGAAATGTATGAAACCAAACTAACTCCACCACAGGGGTGATACAGGGCTCGCCCATTCAAGGCTAGAAAGGGGACCCCAGTTTTCCTAGGCTTGAGCAATTTCATGAAAAGAACGCCCTGAGCTGGAGGGACAGCATTCATTCCTTTGTCAATGACACTAACTTTGAAACCGCTTCTATTTGCCTGGCCATGTGTAATTCTCAAGACCTAACACCCCAACATAAAGAGGCCATGTACAGACTCCCCACTTTGGTCTTTATTCTGCCAGAAGCTCTGGTGCTTTTTTTTCTGTATCCCTTTCTAATAAAATCCTATCTTATCACTGATTTGTGGTCTGTGGGTTCATTCCTCAAATCCCTAGACCAAGAGCCTACTTTCTGGTAACAGGGAGCCCAGTCCTCCAGGCTTCTCCGGCATGGCTCTCCAGCCACGGTCGGTCACACACCGCACAGGATAACTTGCAGTGGTTTTATGGAGTTTAGGTTCTTTTCCCTTGACTCTGTCTTGAAAACAAATCAAATACGTGCTACCCATCACCTGAGAGAGGTCTCAGTTCAAGAATATTTCTTTCTTAAGGTAGGAGCTCAGGGACCTTGCCTAACCCAGTTAACAAGAGCCATGACTCCTCCACACTGCATGGAACGACCGTCTTCAACCTCCAGGAGCCGGGACGTCGGGACAGTCGGGCCACCGGGGCGGGGCTCGAGGCCTTCGGCCGCCCCGTCGCGTGCGCGGGACACCCACTTGCCGGGGCGCCATCTTCCTCCCGCGAGGGGCAGGGGAAGGCCGGCTCCTCGGCACTCGGGCCTCCGTACTTTCTCCGAGCACTTTCCCCGCAGCGGGGCCTCTCTTTCCTTTCCCCGGGCCCCAACCCAGTTCCCTTTCTTACGCCAGCGGCAGCCCAAGCTGCGGCCCTGCCGGATCACGTGGGCCGGCGGTCACGTGCCGCGCGCCAAGGTGGGCGCAACACGCCAGGGCCTCCTGGGGAGTGGGCCACGGCCCCGTGCGCGCTCTCGCGAGACCCGAGGTGTCACGTGACGGCCGGGCGCGGCGCAGCTCACGTGACAGGCCTGCCGGCCGCGGGGTCTCTTTCTAGCCGGCGCCGCAGCGGTCGGGCCTTCTAGAGTCGGTGGAGTCCGCCGCCGCCGTTCATCCCGCCCCGGCGCCCGCGCCTTCCTGCCTTCGTCCCCGGCCGCGCGCGACCCAACCGCCGTCCGCCCGGCCCTCGCACCGGCCTCGGCCGCCTCGCGCCATGGCGGTCCCCGGCGGCGCCCGGCGGCCACTGCTCCTGCTGCTGCTCGGTGAGGAGGAGGAGTCGGCCGAGCCTGGGGCTGGGGTCCGAGGGTCGGAGTGGGGCGCTTTAGGGGGCTGGGGGCTGCGGGACGGACGGGGCTGTAGGGGGATCGGGGGCGGGGGGACCGGGACTAAGGGACGGGTTGCGGGGGGCGTGCGGGCGGCAGAGCCCGGCCCAGCGGGGGCGTGAGGTCTCCCGAGGACCTGGCTCCTCTCTCGGGTCTGGTGTTCGCTCTCAGTCTCTGAACCCCTCTTTATCTTGTCGTGTGGAGTCTGGGGTGCGGGGGGAGGGCGGCTGCGGTCTGACCGTTTACTTCTCTGGCAAGTGGGGCCGGCGCGGTCGCACGTCTGCAGGCGGCGAGGACTGAAGTCTCCTCAGTCCGGCTGGGGCTGACCTCGGCCGAGCCCCTCCCGACGTGGGTATTGCCCGGGAGAAAACGGAGAGGCCGGCGCGGTACCTGCTCGGTGTACTTGGACTTCATGCCCCTTTAAGTGCGGCAGGGCAATGCACGTATGTGAATTCCCGTTTACCTTAAGGTGGTGTGAAGTTATGCCTGAGATCTTACGAGATTCCGTGGCAACCGAAACAAGGCAAAACTAGCTTTGGGCTTGCGGGAGCAACGCGCGTTTCTAGCGAGCAGCATTGAAAGAGCGGTTCCCGTGAGTGCGGGGCCGGCCGGCGCGGCGGGAGTCGCTCTGCAGAGCTCCGGCGGGCCGGGTGCTGGGGCTCCGTGCTGGGGGCATTTCGTGCTCCTTTTGTCTTAGGAGGAAAGAGCAAAGCACTCTGTCTCTCAAACGGTGTCAGTGGAGGCCCTCAGGGAACCTCTCTGTGACATCCTTTTACACCGCACCTCTAAGGTATTGTAAGAAATTAGGAAGATTTATGTGAAGTGCCAGGATGTGAAAGATGATACAGGATAAAGTCCGTGGGAGTTAAACAGATACACACCCAGGTTGTCTGGACGGCCGTGGTCTGCCCATTTACTTCTCTGGCAAGTGGAGCCAGCGAGGTCGCACGGCCAAAGGGGATTCTTTTAAGTTTAATCTCTTAAGTCCCAGGCAACTCTAAAATGCTGTTATTGTGATTGAATAGATTTTGGTTCCACTTTTTGCCTTGAGTGTGTAAAAATACCTTTGAACTGAACAAGTGCCATGGATAAACTTTTTTTTTTTTTTTGGACACAGTTTCACTTTGTCATCCTCGGTGGAGTGCCCTGGTCTTATAGCTCACAGCAACCCCCAGCTCTTGGGCTCAAGCGATTCTCTTTTTTTTTTTTTTTTTTTTTTTTTTTAGAAAGAGCCTCAAGCTGTCACCCTGGTTAGAGTGCTATTGCATCACAGCTCACAGCAACCTCCAATTCCTGGGCTCAAGTGAGTCTCTTGCCTCTACCTCCCAAGTAGCTGGGACTACAGGCGCCCACCACAACGCCTGGCCATTTTTTGGTTGCAGCCGTCATTGTTTGGCGGGCCCGGGCTGGATTCGAACCCGCCAGCTCTGGCGCCTTAGCCCGTTGAGCTACAGGCACCGAGCCTCAAGTGATTCTCTTGTCTACGCCTCCGGAGTAGCTGGGACTACAGGCACCGAGTACAACACCTGGCTATTTCATGGTTGTAGTTGTCATTGATGTTATTAGGCCCAGGCTGGGTTCGAACCTGCCAGCTCCGGTGTATGTGCCTGGCGCCCTTGCCGCTGAGCTACAAGCATGGAGCCAGCGCCCAGCTATTTTTAGAGAGACGGGCTCTGGCTCTGGCTCTGGCTCAGGCTGGTCTCCAACCTGTGAGCTCAAGCAATCCACCCACCTCGGCCTCACAGAGTGGATAAACTTATTTTATTCATAATCTTGAAGCCTTAGCTTAGGCTTTGTGATACTGCACAGCAGCAGGTGTAGTGAGTTGGTTTTTAATTAAAAAAAAAATTTTTTTTTTGGCTCAGCGCCTGTGGCTCAACGGGCTAAGGCGCCAGCCACGTACACCTAGCTCCTGGGTTCGAATCCAACCTGGGCCTGCAAACAACAATGACCGCTGCAACCAAAAAATGGCCAGGCGTTGTGGTGGGCGCCTGTAGTCCCAGCTACTTGGGAGACGGAGGCAAGAGACTCGCTTGAGCCCAGGAATTGGAGGTTGCTGTGAGCTGGGATGCCACGGCACCCGATCCAGGGTGACAGCTTGAGGCTCTGTCTCAAAAA
>CAUYON010110217.1:0-21448 GCA_963573935.1 Arctocebus calabarensis | reverse complement strand
CAAGTGTCTTCTCCCATTAATCGTCAGAGAAATGAAAGTCAAAACTACTTTGAGATATCACCTAACTCCAGTAAGATTAGCCCACATCACAAAATTCCAAAACCATAGATGTTGGTGTGGATGTGGAGAAAAGGGAACACTTCTACACTGCTGGTGGGAATGCAAACTAATATGTTCCTTTTGGAAAGATGTTTGGAGAATCCTTAGAGATCTAAAAATAGACTTGCCATTCGATCCTATAATTCTTCTACTAGGTATATATCCAGAAGACCAAAAATTACATTATAACAAAGATATCTGTACCTGAATGTTTATTGCAGCCCAATTCATAATTGCTAAGTCATGGAAGAAGCCCAAGTGCCCATCGACCCATGAATGAACTAATAAATTGTGGTGTATGTACACCATGGAATATTATGCAGCCTTAAAGAAAGATGGAGACTTTACCTCTTTTGTGTTTACATGGATGGAACTGTAACATATTCTTCTTAACAAAGTATCTTAAGAATGGAAGAAAAAAGTACCCAGTGTACTCAGCCCAACTATGAAACCAATTTTTAGCTTTCATAGGAAAGCTATAACCCAGTTATAGCCCAAGAAGAAGGGGGGAGAGGAGAAAGAAGGGAGGGGGGAGGATGGGTGGAGGGAGAGTAATTGGTGGGACCACACCTATGGTACATCTTACAAGGGTACATATTAAATTTACTAAATGTAGAATATAAATGTCTTAACACAATAACTAAGAAAATGCCGTGAAGGCTATGTTAACCAGTTTGATGAAAATATTTCAAATTGTATATAAAACCGGCACATTGTACCCCACAATTGCATTAATGTACACAGCTATGACTTAATTAAAAAAAAAACCCAAGCAAGTGTCTTCTCCCAGTTTTATTGTATCTTTTTACTTTTTTTTACTGTCTTATTTTCTCTTGATATCTTATGATAAACAGTTCTTAATTTTAATCCAGTCAAATGTATATTTGCCATTTAAATTTATGATAATTGGTCTGCTTTTAAGAATTTTTTTCTTCCTCTGAGATTATAAAGGGAGTCTGCTTTTGTTTTCTATAAAATTATGGTTTTGCCCTTCACATTTAAGATTTTAATCTATGTAGAGTCTTTTTTGCTCTGATGAAAAATAAGACTCAATTCTCATTGTTTCCATGTGGATAATCATTTGACAGGGCTGCATTTATTGAAAAGGGCATTTTTTTTCTGTTGATTTGCAAAGCTTGCTCTACCATACTCACATTTTTACAGACGTTGCAGTGTGTTCCTGGGCTTCATATTTTGTTCTATTTGGTGATTTTTCTTGTGCAATACATTTTAGTCCTATTTGTTATGAATTTATATTGTCTCGACATTCAGTAGGGCAATCCTCTGCCCGGTTCCCATGTTTTATAATTTTCTTTATTCTCCATTTTAGAATCATCTTACCAAGTTCCATCAAAAGGAGCCAAACAAAAAACAAATAACTGTTGCAATTTTGGTTGGAATCATTGAATCTGTGGATTATAATGGGGGGGGATGAGAACTGATATGCTTATTTTATTAAATATACCAGTTAATGGACATGACGTGTAGTTAGTTTCATTTACTTTGATTTGCTTTAACATCTCTCAATCATGTTTTAGATTGTTTTCATAAAGTTCTCCCCACATCTTTTGTTAGACTGATTCTACAGTTTGCATGTTGATGGTTTAAAATGGCATTTCATTATATTTTATATTTGTTACAAAAGTATAGACACACAGTAGGTTTTTCTATTGATTTTGTACCAATCACCTTGTTAAAAATCTCTTGTTAATTATAAAAATGTATCGGTAAGTTCTTTTGAGTTCTCTGTGTAGCCAATAACATCATTTGCAAATAATGAAGTTTTTAGTCTGTTTTAGAATCCTGAAATCCTTGTAAATTTTATTCCTTTTTGGGATATCCTGTGTCAGCTAAGTCCTCTAATATAAAGTTGAATAAAATGAAATGTAATGGTGATCACAGGCTTTAACAGCATTTAAACAAAGAAACTCAATCAGCCTGTAGGAGGAACTCAGAGGAATACAGACAACTGAGCTTAACAGGAATTCAAATGAATAACACAACCATACGGGAAAGGGTGGGGAAAGGGACCAACCTAATTAGTACCTTTCAGTAGCACACGTCAAATACTCTGCAATCTTTGAAGATCTGATCCTGTTTGCAATTTCTCTGTTCTTCTCCAATGTCTGTTTTTTTTTCTTTTCTTTCTTTTTTTTTTTTTTATAACAGACGCAGTCTCACTTTAACACCCTCAGTAGAGTGCTGTAGCATCACAACTCACAGCAACCTCCAGCCTTTGGGCTTACGCAATTCTCTTGCCTCAGCCTCCCAAGTAGGTGGGACTATAGGTGTCCACCACCATGCCCGGCTATTTTTTGTTGCAGTTTGGCCGGAGCCAGGTTCCAACCTTCCACCCTTGGTATATGGGGCCAGCTCCCTACTCACTGAGCCACAGGCGCCACCCTCCAATGTCTGTTTTCATATGTAAATGCATTTACACGTAGTGATGAGCTCATATTTTTCAGACCTTTATCTGTGGATGTTCTTTGAAGACTGGGTTGAAGCTAAACTCTTTCTTTTCTTTTCTTTGTTTTTTTTTTCTTTTCTTTTCTTCTTCCTTCCTTCCTTCCTTCCCTCCCTCCCTCCCTCCCTTCCTTCTTTCTTTCTTTCTCTTCCTTTCCTCCCTCCTTCCTTCCCTTTTTTTTGAGACTCACTTTTTTGAGTCTCACTTTGTCGCTATGGATACTTGGGTAGCGTGCTGTGGCATCATAGCTCACAGTAACCTCAAACTCTTGGTCTCAACCAATCCTCTTGCTTCAGCCTGCCAAGTTCCTGGGATTACAGGCACCCACCACAACGCTGGCTATTTTTAGAGACAGGAGTCTCACTCTTGCTCAGGCTGGTCTTAAATCCCTGAGCTCATATGATTTGCCCGCCTCGGTCTCCCAAAGAGTTCCTATTTCTATCTGCCAATTGACTTGGTTCCTTCTCAATCCTGGGTTACCTTAATTTGGGTCACTTGAGCTTAAGTTCCTGGCTCAAGTTCTGTTGAACCAACCACCCTAAGAGTTTGAATTCAGACTACAAACTGAGGTCTAGCTTGTGGTTATGCAACATGGGTGTGTACCAAGATTTGCTGGGATGGTAAAGGGGGAGAGGGAGGGTATATTTCTTGCTCACTTTACCCTGATGATTGAAACTTTTACGGAGGCAGATTTAGGCAGGAGGCAGAAAGGTGGTTTATTCTCGTACCCCAACACCTCTCTTCCAGGAAAAGTTCTGGGCTTTCACTTCTATACTCATAAGGCTACACACACATACACACACACACGTGCTCACAGGCACACATGAGGAAGGGCTCTGCCCTCAAAGCGAACGCTGACCTCCCTGTTCTGCTTATCTCCCTGGGCCCCCATTTCCATTTTGCCTTTGGCTCAGCTTTCCTCTACACTTGCCAGCTCAGCAATACAATTTAAAACACATATTTCTATATATGAGACAGAGCATGTAGCTGTTCTTGGCAGAAAGATGGGTGCCCCGCTGGCTCTAGCAATACTAACCAAACCCAATTTGTGTTGAAGACTTACTTCTGGCCCATGCTTCATGGGTTATCTACCTGCCAACAGCCCCATGAGACAGGGATGATTATTTCTGCTATTTTATGTAACTAGTTTATAAGAACCTGTCCTGAAGGACCCTGTTGTAATATACTTCAACAGTAAAATAAGACTAGATGGTGTGCCTCTGGGACACACTGAAGGCTTCTTGGACATATTGAGCTTTCTCTGCATGGAATTATAAATAGAACCCATTTCAGCACAAGGAGGGTGGCTTAAAGAAGAGTTAAAATCCTGCCTGAGTATTGCCTCTGAATATTTGATGCTAAATATTAACTTGTCAAAACAATAATTATTCGACCCTATAGCAAAAGAAGGCATTTCTAGTAGAAGTAACAGGAAGAAAATCACACCTTAGAGCAGTGTTTTCCGCTCTCTTTTATCTCCTGGCACACTTGAACCTTTAGTTAAACTTCCAAAGCACACTTGAATTAGGTTGATCAAAAAAAGGAGTTAAAAAAAGAATACACTTACTGTTCTTTGAACTTCTTTTGAAAATGGTTTAATTAATAATCCTTAAAAATTTTCATGGCACACCTAACAAGATGCCCTCATGGCACACCAGTGTGCTGTGGGACACTGGTTGAAAATCACTGCCTTAGAAGGGGACCAACAGCCGGGCCCGGCGGCTCACGCCTGTAATTCCAGCACTCTGGGAGGCCGAGGCGGGTCGATTGCTTGAGCTTACCAGTTTGAGACCAGCCTGAGCAAAAGTGAGACCCCATCCCTACTAAATATAGAAAAACTGAGGCAGGATCACTTGAGCCCAAGTTGGAGGTTGTTGTGAGCTATGATGCCACAGCATTCTACCCAGGGCGACAGCTTGAGACTCTATCTTAAAAAGAGAAGAAGAAGAAGTAGACCAAGACCCTTACACAATTGTCATTCCGAAAGGCTTTTGGAGGACTATTCTATTCTGTTAAACAGGAATAGTGTCTGCTCACTTATGACCCTAGCAACGTGGAAGATTCAGCCTGAAAATTGTCCTGGCTATTGTTGGTCTGGTTAAAATTTGACAGAAAGCCCACCATAAATATTTCTACCTCATCGTATTCAGAACACTAGATTGCTCTTCTTTCAAAATTAATTTGTCACATTAACCATAACCCTGAAAAACAAAACAACAGCAAACAAACAAACATACTTTTGAGAATTGTGTAAAATATCAGGAGTAAACCATCTTTTCGGCAAGTGTTGAACTCCGTTGTAGGCACGGCATATGGTTTTCTTTGTGTCGGGATGCTCTCCGGACATCCTCGTTCTAAGATCCAAAATTTCAAGCAAAACATAACACACTGGTTCTGTTGACTATTCTTGGTGACATTCTGAGTCCAGCTATGATTTGACAAGTGTTTAAGCGTCACGAATAGATTTCTTGTAAAACTCTAAGGATTTAAACATTGTCAAAAACTTCTTTGGGATAAAGTCATTCTTGTCAGAACTGTGTCAGAGGGCAAAAGCTGCCTTCCTTTCCTGGCAGGCATTTATATGTAGTGGAAGTTGCATTTACTACGCACACTTGGGCACATTTCAGTGAGCTTAACCTTTGTAATATAGCCATCCCGTGTTGGGATGAATATGTTTTGGCTCAAGGATAAAACTTTTCTTACTTCCATCTCTCTTTTGTTTTATCTCATGTCACAGTTACAGTCAACATAACAGACTCGCTTTCTTATGAAGAAAAATAACTCATCCATGGAATTTATCAGGGGAGACAAAAAGCTTGGATGTGATTGTACCAATTCATGCATGAAGTTGGAAAGCAAATGATCTAAGTCCATAATCTTCAGGGTTTTTATTTCCTATGTTACTTGCATTTGAGCAGAAACTGGCTGCTCAGAAGTCCTTATGGCTATGACTAAAGAGCTCATTCCCTTTATAAAGACGTAGAGCGCTAGCACTTTGAAGAGAGTACGCTTCAAGGGTTTGGCTTCAATGCCTATCTCATTAGCAAGCCAAGTGGAGTTTAATCTTGAGGTCATTTGAAACCATTTCAAAGACTTAACTTCACATATTTAGCTTCTGCGTATGATATATTTTTGGTTATTTATTTATGATGGGATGGAGTCACCTAAAATCCTTCCAGGAATAAGTCAGAGTATAATTATACACATACACACAAAATAGTCACGTGACAGGTTGTATCTCAGTCCGGAAAGGTGGAAGGCTTGATGATGAAATGCAACGAAAGGAATATTTGTTTCAATTAGAACTCTTAAATTTGGATAAGAAGAACTTCTAATTTTTTTTGTTGCTATTGGTACACGGAGGTCATTTTTTCTTTAAATCTTTGATGACTTTGGCATTTTAAAAGTGTACAAAATAGTATGCAAAATCTGGGTAGTAATGTATGCTATCCTTGACTCATAAAGGGGGTGATACTAGATCATCAGTAGGGCAAATTCTGGAAGTTGCTTTCTGAGGAACAGGGAGGATTTTGTTCTGGATCACCCCGATCCTTTATTCCTGTTATGACCATTTGATAGATGAGCAGTTGGAATTTGAGGCTATTAGCTTTTGTCATATGTTTTCATTTTTTTCCAAAGAGACAATATTGGGTAAAATCAAAATAGTTATTTTGATCCTGAAATAATTGTCCATTTCCGTCAAGGAAAAGATTTTATTATATATATATATATATTTGCATTTTTTGGTCAAGGCTGGGTTTGAACACACCACCTTTGGCATATGGGGCTGGCACCCTACTCCTTTGAGCCACAGGCACTGCCCAACAAAAAGATTTTAAAGATACAAATTATTATTTTATTTTTTTATTTTTTTGAGACAGAGCCTCAAGCTGTCACTCTGGATAGAGTGCTGTGGCATCACAGCTCACAGCAACCTCCAACTCCTGGGCTCAAGCGAGTCTCTTGCCTCCACCTCCCAAGTAGCTGGGACTACAGGCGCCCGCCACAATGCTCAGCCATTTTTTGGTTGCAGCCGTCATTGTTGTTTGGTGGGCCCGGGTTGGATTCGAACCTGCCAGCTCAGGTGTACGTGGCTGGCGCCTTAGCCCGCTCAGCCACAGGTGCTGAGCCAAGATACAAATTATACCATAAGTTATAACCCTAACATTGACCAACTTACAACTGTATGATATATTTTTTTTTCCAGATTAATATGAGGGTATAAATGTTTAAGTCTAAGGTGAAGTTCAAGTTGTGATTGCGCCCTTCACCCAGGGGGCGTGCTGAACACTTGCACGCTGTGCACAGTAGGTGAGACCCTGCCAATTGCCCTCCTTCTTCCCCTCCCCCTTGCTAGACCCTGCGTGTGTTCTTTCTTCGTGTGGGTGTGTAGTTGTTTATATGTTAGTTTCATGTTAGTATTGAGTTCATTGAATACTTTTGTCCCATTCGTAAGGTACTTTACAAAGAAGAATGTACATCTTTTGTGTTTACCTGGATGGAGAAGATATCTCTTAAAAAGGAGAAGAGGATGGAGATGGAGAAGGGGTAAGGGAAGGCGATTGGCTGTTGGAGGCAGACTCACTCCTGTAGAGCAGGGACATGCATGTGTAAAGGTATTGACACCACAGAGTTGCTGTGCCAGAAGCCCCTGTTGCCTGTAATGCATCCTTTGGCTCTTCCTCCTTTTTGTCAGTAGGTCCCAATTTGTAGCTGGGCTTGTTGCCATCTAACTACAAGATTATTTTTTCACTCCTGCCTTGCTACAATAAGATAGAAGGAGATCTGTCTTGTGGGGCTCCTACACACCTTGCCCTACGAGGTCAAGGCCAACTCCCAGAACTTAGTGGCACTAGGATTTCTGATGTTTCCACATCCATACTCCTGATATCGTGGAGCTGTCAATCCAAACCCGAGGCTGCTGATTTGCAGATTTATTTCAAATAAGAAGAAAAGAAACTTTCATGTCATGTTATTTATTTTCTAAGATGGGGTCTTGCTATGTTGCCCAGGCTGGACTAAAATCCTTGAGCTCAAGCGATCCTCAGACCTCAGATGCTAGAGTAGCTGGGACTACAGGTATGCACCACTACCAGGTTTTCCTTTTATTTAATCTATTAAATTAAATATTGGGGGAGTTTTTCTTCTTTGTAGAAAAACCAAATCCTAAGCTTAGCTTAGCGCTCTGAATATTGCAAAATCTTTTTGCATTTATTATTTCTCTATAGATATAAAGTAAACCTATGATATAGGCAGAGGAGGTATTTTTACATCTGTTTTTTTAGAGGAGGAAGTGGAAGCTAAAAAAAAATAAGTATCTTGCCTGAGGTCAGAAGGCTGTTTAGGAAAGAAGCAAGTCCAGAATTCATACCCTCCAGTCTTAGTCTTACTTTCCATGAGTTCTCTGTGGTCTGTTGAATTAGCTTACTAATTCTTTCATTGTACTAATTCATTCTACAAACAGTAATTAATGTTTTTTGGGCATTTACTAAGTATTAGGTGTTACTCTAAGTTATTTAGCTGTGTTAATTCAATTAAGCTTCACAGTTGAATGGGGTAGATGCTATTAATTATCCCTAATTACAAATAGTGGAATGGAAACTTAGGATATTTTACTTAAAATGACCTGGTGATTAATAGCAAGGCTGTGACCGAAACTCAGGCAGACTGGTTTCAAAATAGGAGAACTTCTCCTGGGTCCTCTGGGCGATGAAGGAAAATGCATCATGGTTGATGAACTGTGGAATTTCTGCAGAAGGAAAACCAAACGTGCACAGTATTATAATATCAAGTATTGAGGGTATTCATGTGTGAGAACTTTCTTAGTCAGGCCCAAGGAAGGAAGGGGAGTTTTATAATATCGTGTTGATCATTCAGCTGCATGAGATAAGAGAGGAAAGTATAACTCCAAGTTAAATCATCTCTTCTTCTCCCCGATCAAATGATAGTTTGATCCGTATGAGTTAATGAAGTTCTTAGGGCAAGTAGGTAGGAACCTAGAATGTTTGAAGAATGGGAAGATATTTATATTCCCAAGTTACATATACAGAGAAGACTGAGTTGTAAAAGTGTAAACCACATATGAATGGAGTTATAAGCTGTGGTCTATGTGTACAATGGAATATTATTCACCCATAAAAAGATGGAGATTTTGTAACTTTTGTAAAAACCTAGACAGATTTGGAGAATATTCTCCTAAGTAAAGTATCACAAGAATGGAAAAACAAGCATCATATATACTTCGTACTAAATCGAAAACAGTAGATTAACAACTACAGGCTCACATGGAAGAAAAAATTAAATTGGAGCAGCGGTGGGGTTCAGTAAGTTTCCACCCAAGAAGGATGATGCGCAGTGCCATGGCACATTTCCTGGGTAAAGGGCACAGCTACAAGTCGGCCTTTAACCTTACAAATGCAAACTCTATAATGTAATTGTATGTACCCTCATATTAATCTGAAAATTAAAAAAAAACATATTTTGTATTTAAAAGAAAAAAAGTGGTTCAGTGCCCATAGCACAGTAGTTATGGCACCAGCCACATACTCCGAGGCTGGTGGGTTCGAACCCAGCACAGGCTAGCTAAACAGAAATGACAATTGAAACAAAAAATAGCTGGGCATTGTGTGGGTGCCTGTAGTCCCAGCTCCTTGGGAGGCTGAGGCAAGAGAATCACTAAGCCCAAGAGTTTGAGGAGTTTGAGGTTGCTGTGAGCTATGATGCCAAGGCACTCTACTGAGGGCAACATAGTGAGACTCTGTCTCAAAAAAAAAAAAAGTGCGACATTAGCACTCTGGGAGTCCAAGGTGGGAAGATTACTTGAGGTCAGGAGTTCCAGACCAACCTTGGTAAGAGCAAGACCTTGTCTATACAAAAAAGAAAAGAAGAAAAGAGGAGAAGAGAGGAGAGGAGAAGAGAATGAAATGGAGCGGAGGGGAGGGAAGGGGAGGAGAGAAGAGGAAAAGAGAAAAATCAGCCAGTGTTGTGGTGGGTGCCTGTGGCCTCAGCTACACAGGAGGCTGAGACAGGAGGATTGCCTGAGCCCAGGAGTTTGAGGTTGCTGTGAGCTGTGATGATGCCACTGTACTCCAACCAGTGTGACAGAGTGAGAGCCAGTTTTTTAAAAAAGAGTAGCATTCAATGAAACATACATATGAATATATTATACCTAGTCAATTCAGTAGGCACTCCATAAAAATGGTAGCAATTATCTAAATTAGTCCTGGGATGCCGGACTGGGTAGCATCCATCAGCTGGCACGAGTCATATCATGGCTGCCGGGACTTCCTCTCCCCTCTGTAGGGACGAGTCATGCTCTGCTGAAAGTCACTCTCCTTCTCAGGCCCTGTGGTTCCTGTGGAACTGAACAGAGGCCTTTCCCAAGATGAACTCAGGCCCAGAGTTAATCACCAAGAACCGCAGTCGGTGTGAGCAATGGGCAGTTAGGTCACCGCTGTTCGGGTCTGTGTAAACGTGCACAGTGATGGAAGCAAGCCCAAGTTCAGAGGATGGAACACATTCCCCTAAAAAGATAAAAGTGGGGCTATTTCAAGGTAACCGAGCATCACGTGGAAATATTGCCGCTCTGAGGAATTTGAGTGCTGGCACTGAATTGGCCGCGAGGCTTCTGAGAGTTGCCATAAAACTTAAAGTTTATGTGTATGGCCAGCTTATTTCTCCCTTATTTATACTGGAAAGGTTTTACTGGAGGAGGGAAAATCAACTTTTAAAACTCATCTCCAGGAATCCCCAAAGAGCCAAAAGTAGACCTTCCACTTGGTCCCTCAATCCCATTATTAGATATATATCCAGAATTTAAAAATCATTTTACCATGAGGACATATGCACTGTAGGAGTTCAATTTACAGTTTCAAAGTTGTGGAAACAACCTAAGTGCCCTTCAACACCTGGAAGGGTTAATCAACTGTGGTATCTGTGTACTGTGGAACACTACCCAGCCATGAAAAGATGGAGACTTTCTATTTTTCATATTTACCTGGAAGACTTTGGAGAACATTCTGCTAAGTAAAGCATCACAAGAATGGAAAGGCAAGTATCCCACGTACTCAACATTAAACTGAAATTAGTAAATTAACAACGACAGGACTGCATGAAAGAAAAACACAATTAAATTCAAGGAGGGGAGGGCAGAGGGGGTTCGGTAAGTTCCCACCTAACCAGCACAATGTAGGGGTATAAGGTACACTCCGGGGTGAAGGGCTCAACTACAACTTGGACTTGACCTTACAAACACAAAGAGGCTGGGAGCAGTGGCTCACACCTGTAAACCCAGCACTCTAGGAGGTGGAGGGGGTGGATTGCCTGAGCTCAGGAGTCAAGACCACCCTGAGATAGAGGAAGACCCCAACTCTAAAAATAGCCAGCTATTGTGGCAGGTGCCTGTAGTCCCATCCACTCAGGAGGCTGAGGCAAGAGAATCACTTGAGCCCAAGAGTTTGAGGTTGCTGTGAGCTATGACGCCATAGCACTCTAGGGGGAGGGGGGCAACAAAGTGGAGACTCTGTCCCCCCCCCCAAAAAATGTAATCGCAAACAATGTAATTGTAATTATAAACAATGTAATCTAATCGTATGTATCCTTATCTTAATGTGAAATTAAACAAAAAATCATCTCCGGGATTCTACCCCCCGAAAGAAGCTATGTTTCCAGAGAGAATGACAAAGTCGTCATTTATTGGCTATTGGCTTCGAGCTTAGTTACTGTGATAGCTAAAACCAGCCACAAGTGGGACTTGTCCTAATTCTATTATGAAGATGACATGAAGTCATCTACAGTCAGAAAGACTAGCTATAAAGATTGCTTGCTTGCCTCTCTTCCTGGGATGAGATCAAGGTCTCTCAGAGAACTCTTTTGGGGAATTTTATGCCGGGACCATCTAAAAAGTTTGGGTGAGTTGCAGCCGTTGCTAGGGAGATGCTCGGGAGAGCCTGCAAAGTCCCGCCTTCTTTAGTTGATGGCGAGTGAGTTCTTCCATAAGCTGAGGGCTAAAGCAAGACAGGAATGCAAATTGACTTTGGGGAAAGAGAAGGGACGGACTGCATTCAGCAGGAATGCGGACAGGCGTGGTGGTGACAGGAGTCTGCACAGAGCAGAGAGCCAGGAAGGCAGCGATGCCAATCAAAGCTGGTCTTTCAGATTAGCACAGGAGTAGTCCTTTAAAAAAGAAAAGCAGAGACAAAAGAGAGAGGAGGGGTGGGCACTGATCTTTCAATAAAGAAGGCAATCCCCCCGTCCAAGAACCAGACCGGGAAGCTCTGAGCATTTGCATACATTGTGAAATCACAGAGGCCAGGGCCACATGGAAGTCTAGGGGCCCGAGAGGTGTTGCCAAGGATTTCTCTTTTTGAAGCCATAAAGGAGGAAAGAAGGAATCATAATGCTGAACAATTAGAGAGATGGGTACCAGGTTCTGACTTGGACCAGAGATTTTTAAGTGGAAACGTGAACACTTCTCCTGGAGGGAAAATCAAAAAATTTCAGATCCTGCAGCTCATGGAATGACTTCAAGAATCCCTTAACAATTTCCTATTGCTTTAAAAGTAAAATCTAAACTCTTTATCCCGTCCTCAGGGACTGAGCGTGAGCTGGCTCTAACCTTTCTCCCACCTCACCTTGACACGGAGCAGGCAGACCCTGCCATTAGTCCATTTTGGGTTGCTATAAAACAAACACCTGAGGCTGGGTAGTTTATAAAGAAAACAGATTTATTTCTTTTTCCTGGAGGCTATGCAAGAAGCATGGAGCCAGCCTCTGCTTCTGGAGAGGGTTTCAGGAAGCTTCCAGCCAGGGCAGAGGCGAAGGGGGAGCAGGAGTGTCACATAGAGAAGGAGCGGGCGAGGGAGGCAGAGGTGGCAGAACCCGGCAGACCGCACCAACCTGCACCAGTTGGCAAATTCCTCAGCAATTTATGCATTATTTCACTTTTTCCTGGTTATTTACTGTTTTCTAAAGTTTCTATTTTCAATAAATACTTGATGTTACCAATTAATAAGTAATAAGCGAATGAAACTGGATTTGGGGTGTCTAGATATATAGAAACCATGGTCCAACTGGTTTTCTGGATTCCCAGGATATAGATTTTCTATAAACAGCAAACAGATTTTCTAGATACTCTGGTCCGTAAGTTTTAAACCACCAACTCTTGGTGAGCTGTTGCAGGGAGAACTCGGAGGTTATCACTGGACTTTCTGGTACCCACAACCCAAGCGCCTCCCACCAGGCCCCACCTCCAGCACTGGATCAAATTTCAACATGAGACTTGAGACTTGGGCCCAACATTCAAAGCTTATCAGATCCCTCTTAGAGCCCTGCTAGTTCCCCAGGTGTGAAAAGAAAGGAAAATCTTAACTCCCTTTAGGGGAAATTCTGGGATCCTAGCAAGCCAGAGTCATGAGGTGTTTGATTCCCTTTGGAAAGAAAAAGATGGCCTTTTTTTTTTTTTTTTTTTAACAGAATGTCTCTGTTACCCAGGTTGCACAGAGCAACCACCATGTCCAGGTAATTTAAAAAATTTTTTCTTTTACAGACATAGTTATCTCACTCTGTTGCCCAGGCCGGTCTCAAACTCCTGGCCTCAAGCAATCCTCCCCCCTCAGCCTCCTAAAATGCTGGGATTATAGATGTGAGCCGCAGTACCCAGCAAAAGATGGCGTCTTAACACATGTTCTTGAGTTGTTTTTCAGAAACCTCCACCAGATGGAAAATGCAGGTAAGGAGAACTGAAGAACTAAATTCTGACCACCAGTCTTGGTTCTGAATTTCTCCCCAAGGGACCCGATGAGAATTACACTTATCTAAGCATTCCTTTTTCCGAATCCAAGAATCTCAGCATGCACCTAGGACCCTGCCCTTTGGAGCCAGACTGATGTCTAACCTTCATGGATTGATTTACGACTTTGCCTGCCACTTCTGCTTTCCTGGAATGTACACTGCCTTTAAAACCTTTGCTGTGAGCCATCATGGGGTTTGGGTCTTAGGCATTAGCTGCCTATTGTCCTTGGTTGGTGCCGTACAATAAAAATGCCTCTTCCTTCCACCGCAACTCTTGGCTTCAGTGTCTGGTTTTGCGGCACTGGGTAAGTAGACCCCAGTTTGGTTTGGTAACCATCACTTTACCCTTCCCCTGTCCCCTACAGCCTGGAACGGCCCTCACTGTTCCACTAACTACTCCTGCACAGCTCTGAGGATAGCCCGCCCCTTCCCTCCTACAGGCTCCCAACTCTCTGTGGGCTGTCTCCCGCTCATCCTTGGGTCTGGGCGTGCCACCTCTCCCAGGGGCTTCTCTACCCCCTGCTGAAGTGGTCTTCCGGATTACTTACTCCCTCATCACTGGGCGTCTGCTACGCCTGTCATTATTTGATTTATTCCTTCATTTGTTTATTTATCTTTCCCCATTAGAATACTTATCCATTCCAATTGTAGGCAAAGGGCAAACTTCTCCTCTACCCTCCAAAGGCTCACTGCAAATTCAACTTACAAAGGCGAATGGATAAGAGAAAAGGCATACGAATGGATTAATGTGTACCCAGGGAGAATCGCAGAGGGATCCTCCCACTCCTTGAGAGGGGCAGAAGCAAATGGGTCTTGGAGCGTGGCCCTGAACTCTGACCGTTGTAAATCAGGTTACGGCGTCAAGACAGGTGGTCAGAGGGAAGGAAGAGGAGGTCTGACTAGCAGGTGGGCAGACAAAACCTCCCAGGCAGCAACCCCTCGAGAGAGCCACGGTGTTTCTTACAGACCTTTAAAGGCGACAGACCCCCAGTTGATCTTCCCTAGATCTGGACAAGGGAGAGCCTTCTAGAAAGCCTGGCTGCATGAGTGCAGATTCTCCATAGATGCTACTCCCCCGACAAAGGACAGCTTTGCAAGGCCACTTGCTTCTGTTTGCACATTCATTCATGTCAAAGCAATGTATTTGCGGGTAAAATATTTTTATAGCCTCCCCAATAGTTATTCCTTCAAGTAGTGTTTATTAAGCCTACCAGGTGCCTAGAACAGCACTCACTCGCTTAGTGAATGGAACAAAGATGCCCGTGCGTGGGAACCTTCCTGGGAGGCAGAGGACAGGGAGGTATAACAAGAAAGGAAGGCTCCCGCCATGTCAGATGGTGACACTTGCTATGGAGATGCAAAGTGGGGGAGGCTAGTACAGGGGGTTGAGTGCAGGGGCTACCCTTGGAGCTGGCTTCGAGACACCATTCTGAATTGAGCGCTCAGCTGGGCATCAAGCACAGTGTAGAGCTGTGGAACAAATGTGGGGAAGGAGGAGGAGGAACAAGAATAAGAAATTACCCAATGTGGGCTCCTCTACCTTTCCACCACACCTCTAACCACGGTCACATCCTAGAGGGGTGTCGAGGAGGGGGAAGTGGAAAACCATCGCTTTACCTTACTGTTTTCAAACTCACTCCATGCTCCCTCCCAAATACACCTGTTTATGCTAAGTTGCTCTTCTGTAGTACAACACTTCCTGGATGATATGACACAATTAGTTGTAAGACTCACCAGACAGTAAATATTCATGTTAAATCTAAGATGCTTTTTTTTTTTCCCCTGAGGTAGTTTCTTGATCTGTCACCTTGGCAGAAGTGCTGTAGCATCATCAGGCATCCACCAGCCTGACTGGTTGATTCGTTTTATATTTTGTAGAGTCCGGGGCGTGAGGTGTTGCCCAGGCTGGTCTTGAACTCCTGGGCTCGAATGATCCTCTCCCTTTGGCCTCCCAAAGCCCTAAGATTATAAGGATGAGATTTGATTTGAGACATGCTAAAATGGAGGAAAATGTTGATCTTCTAATCAAGAAACTTTATATCTTTACTGGTGACTGGCAGAGAAACTGTAATTTTCTTTTTTTCTTTTTTCTTTTTCATCTTATATTCTTTTAATTGAAAAAATATGTACCAATAAAAAAGCATATCAATGAAGAATTTACATTACAACAAAACATGCTCATATTATTAATGAGGAAAAGTAGGATTCAATATTATATGTACAGTAGAAATAGTGTAATGTTAAACACAAAGCACCAATATACATTATGCTGGAAAGTATCCAGCCACACAATGAAAAAAATTTGAGTGTTAACAATACTTTCCAGACAGACCTTGTATGTCTGGCAAAAAGCAAAACTCTTGAGGTGTTTTTCTTTTTCTTTTTTTTTTATGCTTCCACTATTTATTTATTTATTTGTTTATTTATTTTTTAATTTTTTAACTTTTACTAAGTCATAATTGTGTACATTGGTGCAATCATGGGGCACAATGTGCTGATTTCATATACAATCTGAAATATTTTCATTGAACTGTTTAACATAGCCTTCATGGCCTTTTTATCACTATATGAAGACATTTATATTCTGCATTTTGTAATTTTCACTTGTACCCTTCTAAGATGCACCGTGTGATCCCACCAATCACCCTATTGGGATTTCAGCCAAAGCACTTGTCTCGTGGTTCACTCTACCAGATTGAACGTTTGTATGTTGCTTGGGGGCAGTAAGCAGTCATGATAGAGAAAAGTGCTTAAAAGAGGCAGAAACAGCCTTGGATGTGCCCTGTGAAAACTCCCAGAGTGCTAACAGCAGCGTCTGAAGAGTTCCCAAAGCTGTAAAACAGCCCAACAATTGCTAATAGGAAGCCCACTATGACAGCCTGAAGTTTTCTTAGAGGGAGAAATTTCAGATATTAATCTGTGAAGAGGAACTTATACAGGGAGAGATGTTCATTATAGGGAGAGAAATTCCAGTGTACTTTGCATTTTAAATGTTCTGTGTGTTTGTAAAACTAGTGTGATAATCTCCAGAAATATGTGTGATAAATAAGCCAACAGCGATGACTCCCCTCCCTGCCATATGCCACCTTAACAGTGAAGCAATTGATTTGTTCCTGGAATAAGCTGCCTTGTCTGAAACAGACCACAAAATGTACCCTTATATGACCCTTTGAAAAACCCAATGATTATTGCTCAAGGTCAAAACGCATTATAACAAGCTGTTAAAGAATGCTGCCAGAGGTTGCATGTCCTACTATTTTTGGTTGTATTGAATACGCTTTTTAACATGCCATTGGCATTGGCCTGGGAATCTTTCTTTGTAATGGAATTCAGCTCCTACATCCTTTATACTTCTTGATTATTCATGCTAAATGGAAAAGACTATTAATTATTCAATTAATCCCCCTCTGTGGTAAAATGCTCTTTGGATTCTTACGATGCATTTTAGCTACCTCGTTAGACATAATTAGCCAAATAAACGATAACTCTCTGTTTTCCAGGAAGCTTTTATGCACAGACTTAATCTTAAGAATGGATTTCTAGATATAATATTATTTGCAACGAGATTGCTAATGCCAGAGTCCAGCGGGGCACTGATCACAAGGGACCAGAGATACTCTTCCAAAGACTATCAATATTGAAACGTTACCACCCTTATTTATTTCTAGCCTCAGTCAAGCTTCCATATCCTCCCACCTACCTAATCAATCAATAGAGTTATGATATTAAGGAGGTGGTTATAAAGAACCTGTGAGATGTGCAAACATTCTGTTCCTGAGTAAATATTTAGCCCAGACAGGATCATAGTGGGAGCCTCTTCCGCACCATCTCACGGTCCTTGCCAGCTGCCTCCCTGGGGGTGCAACTGCTTCTCACGGGTGCAGTTTCTCACCAGGGCAGACCTCTCCCTCCCTGCCAGGGGACTTACTGGAGGCCGCTGCAGGATGCCCATAGGAGCACATTCTCTGTTTGTACCAGCCTGATCCAGGGTGTGGGAGGGTAAGGTGACGTCCAGCCTCCTGTTCCCCAGGAAGACAGTTCTGAGACACATTGCATAAGGCTCTTCAGAAGATCCAAGGCCAGACAGTGAGGTAGCCAGTGAGACAACACTTGTGTTGCTTTTCCGTCCTCTCCTATCTTATACCTCTGCCCAGCAATCCTGTCCCATGAAGCAAAACATCCACAGATAAGCTTTTGTTTCAAGCTCTGCTTTGTGGCGGAACCAGACTGTACGACCCTTCTTGGTTGTGTCTTTCTGATCAAAACAAATATATCATTTTCCCTTCAAAGTCAAAACACACATAATCCTGATAGAAAATTGCTAAGCTAATAGAAAACTTTGGCAAAGTGCTAAAAGCCTTAAGCGTCAGAAGAGAGAGGCCCGGGGTAGTCCTGGCCACTGCTTTGTCTGGTGAATATAATCGGAGACGCCAACAGACACCGGGCTGTCTGCCTGGCAGGTGCACAGGGGAGCCGGGCCTGCCTCCACAGCCTCTCCCGGGGCCTCCATTCAGGATAGGCTGGAGTCTCACCTGTGCCATTCGAGCCTGTTATTGTTCCCTTTCTTGGATCGTACATTCCCAACAAAATAATCCCTATGTGATGGTACTTAAAGCTATCATATTGTTACTCCTGCGGGAGGTCCTGCCGGGCTAGGTCGCCTGTGGGGGACGGTGACGATTACCCTTTCAGGCCTCCAGTTCCTCCCAGCGTTCTTCATCAGCATGAGAGCTTTCGGCCCCACCTCCCTCCAGCCATTCCTGACCAGGGAGGCTCTTGCGAGGTGGCGCAGGTGGGCGGACTCCCGCACCTCCCTGCAGCCCTTCCCCCGCGGGGCCAGTAGGTGGCGCTGCGGCAGCACAGGAACCAGGGCGGAGGGCCGGCTCCGCGTCTCCAGGTAGGACAAGCCCTGCTTAGATGGTTTCAGCAGGGAGTAACTTAGCCTCCTTTGCAACTAACGTCTCCAGGTGATTTCTCTTGAAGTCATTTATGGCTTTATTTTTTCACGCCAAAATTTCAAAATAGTTTCAAAGTTCTTGGATAGCCTATTAAGCCAGAGGCCTTGTCTTCTGCTCACCTTAGCGTGGCTGAGACCTGGTACTTAGTAGGAGTTCTGAATTCTGGCACTTAGTAGGAGCTCTGGAAATGCCTCTGAAATGCACAAGGATCCGCGCGGATGAATTATCCACAGACCTTTAAACTAGTGATCTGTGCGGCAAGTGGCTTGTTTAAAACCACAGCCACAGCCTTGGACCAGCCCTGAACTTGAACCTAGCTAGGGCTCCCAGTTGCGTTTATCACTCTATCTTACCCAGCTGCCGGTTCTGAGAAGGGTTGGATTATTCTTTTTATTTTATTAGTGCTTATGAAACATTTTGAAAAGTTTGTAAGCATTCCTTAACAATGTATGAATTTAACATATAAACCCTTGAGAAATTTTGATTCCAGGTGGAGAGAATTTCACTTTACAGGCATATCTGTTCATTAATACGTATACGCCCTATTTAATTTAAAAAGAAATCACCCTAAACTTCGCAAACTTCAATGTCTGTATATTTTAGATCTTTAGCATGATATCAGATATGCAGCAGGGGAATTGTATGATAACAAAATTTCTCTTACCCAGCATTAGTGGGGAGACAGTAAGCTACTTGAAATTCCACTTTCATAGACCTTAATGTATTTTTGCCAAATATTAACCATTTTGAGTGAGTAGATTTCTTATGTGTAGTATTTTTCTTTCCAGGAAAAACATGGGATATAATCTCAGTGATTCTTTATACCTGAGTGTCTCCACGGAACTTTAGTTTTGCCCTCTGCAGTGATAGTTTTGGGGCCACTGAGGTCATGTTTGACAACCCTGTTTGGACAATAACTGGGCCTGGGCTTCCTTGCCATTTTCAGTTGTTGGTGCTGCTTGTCTGGGTTTCTGTCTCCTCTACAGGATCACACCCTCAGTTCTCCCCCTACTTCTTCATACCCTCATCCACTTTTAATGCCCCTCTCCTGTCTATTCATAGTTACTAAAAGCTACACTAACCACTTCTAATACATTGTGAGTTGAGAGAAGTAATTGTTGGTAAAACTAAAATAAAGCAAAATCTCAAACTGAATGCCTGCCATTGAAGCACAGTGCGGGCAACATTGACAGGAATATTAGCAGGTGTGACCTTTACCGTCCGGACTTTGACTATCTGTTTTTGGAGCTCAGGGATTTGTAGCTAACTATTCCATGCAGAGAGGTTGCTGAACAACTTCCAGTCTGTGAGGTTTTCATTTTTCTTATGTACTGTGATTAATGTGATGTACTTGCCCATTGAGCTATTTTTTAATGTGGACCTTTTTATTTTTATTTTCCTATTTTTTTAATTTTATTTTTTCCTATTTTAAAATAAATTTTATTGTGTATTATTGAATTTCACAATATGGTGTTATGTTATGGTATATGTACAGGTAGTAAAATGATTATGATAATGAAACAAACTAACATAACTAAAATCTCACATAGTTACTTTTTGTGTGAAAAGAGCAGCTAAAATCGACTTATTTAACAAAAATCCTTAAAGAATTTTATTTTAGATTAATGTGAATGCACATATAATTACGTTACACCATTTGCATTTTAAGGTAATTGTTGTAATTACATCTTTCACCCAGGGAGTGTGCCCTGTGACTGTGCATTGTAACCTTTGGGTGGGTTACAACTGAGAACCTCCTTGCCTCCTTCTGCTTTCTTGAATTTAATTGCGTTTTTCTCTTAAATGAGCCCATGGTTGTTAATATACTAGTTTAAACTAAGAGTTGCTTATATATGATGCCTGTTTTTCTATTCTTGTGATACTTTACTTAGAAGAGTATTCTCCCAATCCTTCCAGATTATTACAAAAGGTACAAAATCTCCATCACTTTTATGGCTGAATTGTATTCCATGGTGTACATAGACCACAATTTATTAATCCATTCATAGGTTGAAGTACACTTGGGTTTTTTCCACATCTTTGCCGTTGTGAATTGAGCTATTATAAACATTTGTGTGCAAATGTGCTTACGGTAATGTGACTTCGACTTTTTTCTTTTGGGTAGAATATACCTGGTCCATGGGTTGTACCTTAGATCTCAAGACTTATTCAGCCTGTAAATCTGCTGCTTTGCAGCCTTTGACCTACACCTTCCATCCCCCCCGGTGACCCTGTTTTCCTCTTCTCTCTCTTTATATTTGACCCTCCTTTTTTTTTTTGATTCCACATACTATATTTTCCCTTCTGTGTCTGGCTTAGTGCCCTCCAGGTTTATCCATGTTGCAGCAAATGTCAGGACCTCCTTTTGCAAAGCTGAATAATATTCTACACTGTACATTTAAAAAATCTATTCATCTGACACCAGACATTTAGGTTATTTCCGTATCTTCACTATTGTGAATAATGCTTCAATGAACAGGGGAGTGAAGATATTTTCACAGGGGTGTGATTTCTTCTCCTAGGGCTGTTTGGATTCAAAAAATAATACCCCCCATTGAAGACTTCAATAGCAGCCTCAGATACAGAAGTGTTTCTCCTTCCCTCTCGTCCCTCAGCCCCATTCTTCCCTGGGAGTATCTGTTGAAACTCAGATATCTTTCCCAAAACTGATCACAGAAACCAGACACCCTTTTCCCCAAAGTCAGCCATAAAACCTAAACCTATTATTCTAACTTTCCTTCTGCCTTTCTGTTTAAAAACTGGGTATAAAGAAATGATCTGGGCTACCTTATTTAACTGGGAGTCATTTGATAGAGGGTCTTGTTTGATGCCCAGAAGGAAGAAATGGTGCTCGGAGAGCCCAAGAAGTAGCTCGGACAATCCAGACACAAAGGCCTTGCTGGGTTTCACTGCTTGGCCCATTAATATGGGATCATACCTTTTTTGTCCAATCATATTTCTACTGTCTATGCTTTTCTTTCTTTTTTTTTTTTTTTTGTAAGACAGAATTTATTCACAGAAAAGAATACAGAAAACATTAAGGCTCCTGGTAGAGGGTGAGAATTCTAGTGGGGAGAGAGAAGCTCTCTCCGTTTCTCTCCCAGTCTTTCCCCATCTCCTCCTTTAGGCCTTTAGT
>CAUYON010110211.1:0-11371 GCA_963573935.1 Arctocebus calabarensis | reverse complement strand
GTAGTCCCAGCTACTTGGGAGGCAGAGGCAGGAGACTCGCTTGAGCCCAGGAATTGGAGGTTGCTGTGAGCTGTAATGCCACGACACTCTACCCAGGGCGACAGCTTGAGGCTCTGTCTCAAAAAAAAAAAAAAAAGAAAGAAAGAAAGAACAATAATAAGAGGGACACTCGGAAGTTGTAAGATACACAAAAATTGAGAAACATAAAATTATTTTGATTACTATATTCTCTCAAAATCACCACAACATTCTAGGTACTTTTGCATTCTTGCAAACCATTTTTGAAAACACACTTTCCACTCATTTTCTTCAAGTGCCATAAGCTCATTATTATAGGGGTTAACAGCTTCTTCAGGGCCGGAGAATCTTCTGTGCATGTAATTTTTTACATAGGGAACAGCAAAGTCACATAGGGCCAAGTCAGGAGGTTGTAAGGTGGATGATTCAGTAAGTTTAACCTCTGTGGACTCCAGGAACTGAATGAAGATGTTGGCTGTGTGGGCAAACACACTGTCATGATGCAAGATGGTCCCCGCAGTCCTGTCTTTGGCTACTACTCTTGAAGCTTTCCAAAAACTTCTGATGGGCATGCTGCTATGTACCACTGAGTCCTAACAATCCTTTGTTCCTCCAGAGGAATAGTTGGGACAATGACCACTTTTAGAGAAGAAAGTTGCCACCATTTTCTTTCCAATACTTTGGGGCTGCTTCATTTTTGTTGGTGAATTTTCACTGGGAAAAATCCACATTGTCAACTAATGCTTATTCTCTGGATCAAACTGGGAAATCCAGGTTTCATCACCAGTAACAATGTCAGAAACATGTCTAGACTTGCCTCCGTGGAATCTGAACATCATTTTTTCACACCACTCAACATAGATGTACTTTTTTGCTCATCTGTCAAAGTGTGAGCACACTGGGATGATATTTTCCTGACTCGAAGATAATCATGCAGGATTTTGGACACTGCCAGCATTTCAACCAGTAGTACCGCTTCAACACCCTTAACTATCACTCAATTGTGTTCGTGAACCTTTTTTCCACAGCAGTGATGTTTTCCTCAGTCACTGCACTCCTGGATAGCCACGCCTCTCCTGCCTTTCTTTTGGTTTTTAAGTTTCACTATGTTGCCCTCAGTAGAGTGTGGTGGTGTCACAGCTCACAGCAACCTCCAACTCTTGGGCTTAAGCGATTCTCTTGCCTCGGTCTCCTGAGCAGCTGGGACTACAGGTGCCCACTACAACACCCAGCTATTTTTTTGTTGCAGTTGTCACTGTTTAGCTGGCCTAGTCCCAGCTCGAACCTACCAGCTTTGGTGTATGTGGCCGGCACCCTACTCACTGAGCTACTGCCGTCGAGCCTCCTCTCCTGTCTTTCAGTGACTTTTGGACTCTTCTGAATTCTTGAAATAACAAAACAATTGGCGTGCAGGAAGGAGTAAGGTCCCTGACAGCCCATTGCAAATGCTCAAGGCTTTGAGACTTGCTTAACCTACTTTTAATATCATAGACAATCACTGCACATAAATGCTCTCTTTCCAGCTCCATTTCTGATGCCAATTGAGTGCCATGTGGATGAAAACAAATGAAGCCCTTCCAGGAATCTCGATAAGCTGAGCAAGTTCAAACTTGCGTGGGTGAATCAGAAAGATGCCACTGTCTACTATATACAGTGTACCTCAAAACTGTTATAGTAACTTTCATAATTAGCTCCAATACTAGAAGCACTGAGGCTTCTAAAAAGGTCTTGATCTCTCTGGGCTTTCGTTTCAACAGCATGCGTGTGTGTGTGTGCGCGCACGTGCGTATGTACAGTTTCTCTGAGACAGAGTCTCACTCTGTCATCCAGGTAAGAGTGCAGTGGCATTATCACAGCTTACTGCAACCTCAAACTCCTAGACTTAAGTGATTTTCCTGCCTCAGCCTCCCAAGTAGCTGGATTAGGTACAGGTACCTCCCAAGTAGCTGGATTAGGTACAGCTTGCCACTACACCTGGCTAATTTTTCTGTTTTTTTTGTAGAGATGGGGGTCTGCTTTTGCTTAGGATGATCTCAAACTCTGGCCTCAAGCAATTCTCCCACCTCCTCCTCCCAGAGTGCTAGGATTATAGTCAAGAACTACCATGTCTGGCCTCAATAGCTTATATTTAAAATTGTCATCTTTAAGGAAAATAAATCAAATGGTACATTAAGTTCATATGACACGACTTCATATGAGCTTCAGATTATGATATTCAGTAGGAAATATCAACATAATTCCTAACACTTAGCCATCATAGATAAAGCTACTCAAGTCCTCATAGGCTGAGTTCACAGAGATACTTGTTTTTAATCTTACAACAAAATACAGAGCAAACAGTAGAGAAACGAGTATTTTTCAGCTTTTTGCAGCTTTTGGCCAGAGCAGGATTTGAACCTGCCACCTCCGGCATATGGAGCCAGCGCCCTACTCCTTTGAGCCACAGGTGCTGCCCGAGAAACCAGTATATTTCAGAGAAAAAAAGACATGAAGCAGGAATAGAATATGAGACTTGTTTTAAAAAATATAGAGAGTGTATCTAGATTTTTAGGTATTTTCTTCTGAAATCTTAGAAAACAATTTTGGGGGGTTTGAATTTAATAAATGGCCAAATTACTCTTTTTTCTACCCTTGTAGATACACAGTCTTGCTCTGTTGCTCAGGCTGGAGTACAATGGTCTTATCACAACTCACTGTAAACTTGAATTTCTGGGCTCAAGTAATCCTCTGCCTCAGTCTCCTGAGTAGCTGGGACTATAGGCACATGATACCACACCTGGCTAATTAAAAAAAAAGGTTTTTTTGTAAAGATAGGGTCTCACTATATTGCCCAGGTTGATCTCGAACTCCTGGCATCAAGTGATCTTCCTGCCTCTGCCTTCCAAAGTACTGGGACTATCACTGTGCCCAGCCCCTAATTACTCTTTGCAAAGCTTCTTTACATATATAAATGGTAACAAACAAGTCAGTATTAGAATTATTACTCTTACCACTAATAACCTGTAGTAGTGAAAAAAACTATTAGAGCAATAGATGAGCTAAAGAAAAGAATATATTAAGACAAAAAACCCTTAAGTAATAATTAAGTGATATGAAATACTCTACAACACAGTATTTTCTTAATTATGGTGGGAATGGTTGTAATTCCATTTCTATTGAAGAGGGCCATGAAGAAAACTGAATGAATTATCATTGATGAAGCACGTATCACAATAAACATCATAAAACATTTGCTATAAAGCAAATAAACATAAATGTGGAAAACTACACAGGATGCATACATTCAATTATACTTACTTTCGAAGGTGGTCATGTTCTTTTAAAAATAGTTCAGTTCTTCTGTTGTTTACTCCAGACCCACTTTTGTATGACCTAGGAGAAAAAAGATAAAATTTAATAACATTTTTAGTAGATAACACAAAATCAGATTAAATGACTGACCACAGAGATATTCAAAGTAAAATGAACAATTAAAATACATAATCCTGTATAGACAACTGCACGCCCGCATAAATGATGAAACACAGTTACAGTCCAGAGAGGGAGAAGAGCGAGGAGGAGCGAGGAGGAGGGAAGGCACCTGACGCTCTCACCTAATGTGCACGATGTGAGGGTGCTCAGCTCACCCTGGGTGAAGGGCCCAACTACAACTTGAACCTTACCTTATAATTGAAAACAATGTAACCTAAAAATTTGTTCCTTTATATTAATTTGAAATTTTAAAAAATGCTGGCAAGTATGTGTACACACACACACACACACACATATACATTTAATCCTTTTCCCTTCCCTCTAAAAAACGTTATCTATTATAAATGGATAATAAATATGAATGCCTCTCTAGACCTAATAGTTTTACTAACAGTTTAGGCCTGACAGTTTACAGTGTTTTTCACCAAAATAACCTAACATTCTTAAACAAACAAAAAATGTACTGTTCCTTTTTCTTTTTTGTCTATTATCTACAGTATCTTCATTTTCTCCAAGTGTAAGTAAACTTTGGACTGAATAGTACATAGCACGTGGGATGGGGAAACTGTTGAAATGGAGTGTTCCCCTCATAAAAGCACCTTTAGTCCATCAACTGAAGCCTAAGGAACATTTATATGAAGCTAAAGATCTGTCAATTGTGGCACACAGAAGTGATTTCTTTCTTGGTCTTTGGCACATTAAAATTTACACAAAATGTGGGTTCGGCACCTGTAGCTCAGCAGCTAGGGTGCCAGCCACATATATCAGAGCTGGTGGATTGAAATCCAGCCTGGGCCTGCCAAACAACAATGACAACTACAATAAAAAAAATAGCTGTTGTGGTGGGCGTCTGTAGTCCCAGCTGGCTTAAGCCCAAGAGTTTGAAGTTGCTGTGAGCTATGATGCTACAGCACTCAACCTAGGGTGACAGCTTGAGACTGTCTCAAAAAACAACAACAAATAAAAATAAAAATAAAATTTACACAAAACGCTTTTTATCACTGCTTTCAACACTAAGTTTTCTGTTTTCCACTAATAATAAAGGATTCAAAATAATTTTTTTTTTTTTTTTGCAGTTTTTGATTGGAGACAGGTTTGAACTTGCCACCTCTGGTATGTGGGGCCAGTGTTCTACTCATTTGAGCCACAGGTGCTACCCTATTTTTTATTATTATTATTTTGTAGAGACAGAGTGTCACTTTATTGCCCTCAGTAGAGTGCTACGGTGTCACAGCTCATAGCAACCTCTAATGCCTGGGCCTAGGCGATTCTCTTGCCTCAGCCTCCCAAGTAGCTGGGACTACAGGCGCCTGCCACAATGCCCAGCTATTTTTTTGTTGCAGTTTGGCCAGGGCCAGGTTTGAACCTGCCACCCTCAGTATATGGGGCCAGTGCCCTACCCAATGAGCCACAGGTGCCACCCCCAAAATCAATTTTAAAATTCAAGTAACTACAAATACTATAGTAACACAAAAGAGGGTTATGCTGCTAAAACTGAAATAATGGCAAAGAGGCAGTGCTACCAGGCAAAGCACAGGAGAAAATACTGCCAAGAAAAGCAGAACATAACCAAGAATGCATTGGACTTGGAAGACTGATGACTTGGGACTTTAATCTTACCCCAGCATCTAACGGCCACTTAACCTTAGACAAATCTCTCTATATTTAGTTTTGTAAAATGAGACTAATAATTTTTAACTTCAAAAGATTCTGAAGCCAAAAGGATAATGCATGAAAAAATACTGTATAAATTATAAAAACACTATACAAATGTTAGGTATTACTACTGTACCTCATCTCACTAATCATATTCTGCCTTGAATTATGCTAATTTGAGTGTGTGCCTTACTCCCCTCTAGCACCTGGATTATAAACTCCTATTAGACCAAACTGGTCTTTTCATTTCTACTTTCTACTCATATAGTTGGTTAGGAAATAGTTTAATGAATAGACAAACATTTCTTAATGATCATTTTTTCAAAAGCAAGTGATTACAGTAGGTTGTGTCCTAGTGATTCCCACAAATTGTGGGGAGCTCTGTATATTCAAGGCCATCCTTACACTGGGTTCTTCATGAATTCCTCAAAATGTATATGTACATCAACTGTACAAAAATTAAACAAAAGACTTATTGTCCTGAAGGACTAAAAATAGTACAACTGTATAACTGCTAAGTGTTGTATTGTAACAGAATAAAGAATTTCTAGGAAAATGTTTCTTAGAGCATACATAATATGGGCCACTTTATGATAAATACATATCATAATTTATGAAACTTGTCACATAACTTATCTCAAGTGAGATGATGACACATAACACTAGATGGTTCAAAATCGTAAAGTCTTTGGCTTGAATTAGATGACAATGGGACTTAATTTTACCAGTTATGTTCAGTTTTGAAAAATTTTTTAAAAACATGTAAGAAATACTAGAATATATCATTGAAGGAGAGAGGATGGGATGCAAGAAAAGAACAAAACTTTAAAATTATAGATCAAGGTCAGCATTAAAATGTTGGGGGTCAAATAATGTGATGAAGGCTATGAGTTTGTATTAAATCTGGAAAACCCCCCACATATTTCAGAATTTCAAGGAAGTCAAGGCTGTATCAATAGCTGCCTGAATTTGTGTTAGGGGAAGGGAGAAGGATAGGGTAGAGGTGGTAATGGGGAAAGGAAATATGGAGAACTTCAATTATTGGTAATGCTATCATTCTTACAGTGGATGGTAAGAGATCAAAGAAGAACTCATGAAGGTATCATCTAAGCTAGATCTTGAATTAAAAGAGGAAAGTCAAGGTTGGCAGGAGCGAATGATAAAACTCAGTGAAGCAGAAGATCAAACTGGCATAGACGGTATCATAGCAGAATGTTCAAAGAACAGTAAAATAGAAATTAGAAACTCCAAAATCTAAGTCATGATTTTGTTACTGTATTTGCCATTAACCACAGACATGTTATAAAGGTAAATCTGAAAAAATATTCTACAAAATAATAAAAAGATAACTTACTCAATATCTTTTCGTACTGATCCCATGAGATTCTCTCTTTCCCGTATTGCCATAAAGTTTGCTTTGGTTTTATGGAATTCATGTGTATAATCCTGCAATAAATCACATCTAGTCTCAAGGTAAGCTAATAATATATTTTTATCTCATTGAAGCAGTTAGGTATTATCATCGCATTGTAAATTTCTGTCAAGGAAACTGCTACTTACAAATCAAATTGTCAAAAGGTAAAAATAACTTCGTAATTACTTTCCTAAAGAGCGACCAACTTTTTTTAAATGAAAACAATTCAGTGCTAGGGTATAGTACAATTAAGTCACTATCCTTTGTATCACCTAGTACTTTATGAGGCAGAATTATAAAGAAAAAATTCTAAGATAAAATGACTTCAAGTATCCTAGGATAAAACTTGGGAGGCTAAAAAAACAAAAACAAAAACAAAAACCTGGGAGGCTCTTTCTACTCAACAGCACGCCTAATGTGGCTTATTTTCAAATTTCATCCTTCAGAGCTTACATAAAAATTTAATTCCTAAACTAATAAAAAAAAAAAAAGAATATAAAGAACAAAATAATCTTTAAAAAATTTCCTTTATTTTTACCACTGCATTTTAAAAAGATACTAAGAATTCATGACTTTTTTAAAATTCAGAAAAGACAAAAATGAAAATCAAAATCCAATCTTTCAGAGAGCCCCTGCTGACTTTTTTTTTTTTTTTTTTGAGACAGAGTTTCATTTGGTCACCCTCACTAGAGTGTTCACAGCAACCTCAAACTCTTGGGCTCAAGTGATTCTCTTGCCTAAGCCTCTCAGGTTGCTGGAACTACAGGCGTCTGTCACAGTGGCCAGTTATTTTTTAGAGATGGGGACTCACTCTTGCTTAGGTTGGTCTCAAACTTGTGAGCTCAGGCAATACACCCGCCTTGGCCTTTCTGAGTGCTGGGATTACAGGTGTGAGACACTGCATCTGGCTTCCCCTACTGATTTTTTAAGAACAAAAATAACACATAAATATGGGAAGAATATTAAAAGAGCACCAAAAGAAATAAAGGCAAAATAAAACACTCTTCTCCACAGCTTGTAACTATTATCATTATTTTCTTGTATCTACTTTCACAGAATGTTTTGGGTTTTTCTTTTTTTTTTTTTTTTGAGACAGAGTCTCATGTCACCCTCAGTAGAGCGCCATGAGTCACAGCTCATAGCAAACTCAAACTCTTGGGCTTAAGCAATTCTCTTGCCTCAGCCTCCCAAGTAGCTGGGACTACAGGTGTCCGCCACAAAGCCTGGCCATTTCTTTGTTGTAGTTGTCATTGTTGTTCATCTGGCCCCGCAGATTCGAACCTGCCAGCCTCAGTGTATGTGCCTGGCACCCTAACCACTGAGCTACAGGCATCAAGCCTCACAAAAAGTTTTTGCATGTAAACGTGTCTATTAAGTCTTTCATTTTTGTCAAATAAATCACACTTACATTCTGATGTACGCTTTACTTTTTGTAGTTAAAAAAAACTCCAAGCAGGCTCAGCGCCTGTGGCTCAGCGGGCTAAGGCGTCAGCCACGTATACCTGAGCTGGCGAGTTCGAATCCAGCCCGGGCCCGCCAAACAACAATGATGGCTGCAACCAAAAAATGGCCAGGCGTTGTGGTGGGCGCCTGTGGTCCCAGCTACTTGGGAGGTGGAGGCAAGAGACTCGCTTGAGCCCAGGAATTGGAGGTTGCTGTGAGCTGTGATGCCATGGCACTCCATCCAGGGTGACAGCTTGAGGCTGTCTCAAAAAAAAAAAACAAAAAAACTCCAAGCAATCTTTCCATAATAGCAAATAGAAAGCTATACCATTTTTAAAACAGCTATATTATCACTATCCTAATTTAATAAATTCTCTATTGATAAACATTTTAGTTGCTTTCATTTTCTTGCTATTAAAATATGCTGCAGGGTGGTGCCTATGGCTCAAGGAGTAGGGTGCCAGCCCCCCATATACCGGAGGTGGCAGGTTCAAACCTGGCCCCGGCCAAAAACTGGAAGAAAAAAAATGCCAAAGCCAGGTGTGGTGGCTCATGCTTCAATCCGAAAACTTTGAGAAGCCAAGATGGAAAGTTTACTTGAGGGCAGGAGTTCAAGGCTAGCCTGAGCAACATAGCGAGACCTTGTCACTGTGTAAAGTAGAAACATTAGCTGGGCATGGTGGCACATGCCTGCAGTTCCAGATACTTAGGAGGAGAACCGGTTGAACCCAGGAATTTGAGGTTGCAGTGAGCTATGATGAGACCACAATCCCCTATCCCAAGCAACAAGCAACCTTGATTCAAAAAAAAAAAAAAAGCAAAACCAGAAAACCACAAAGCTCCAATGAACATACTTATACATATATTCTATTGAATTCTTTTTCTAGAAAGTGTATTTAAAGAGTAAATGACTAGCAATAAAATACCCGGATCAAAGAAGCTTACATTTATATTTTGAGTGCTAAACTACCTTCTGGAAAGACTATTCCAACTTAAGTTCCAGTCAACAACAGATGAGTGCCTATTTTTCTATACTTTTGTCAATAATGGATTATGTGTGGGTCACTATGCAAGTTTTGAGACAGAGTATGTTATGGTCCATTTTCTTCCTCTAAGAAACATAGTCAATAGCATCTATTTTAATTCACCCATGTGAATTTCAACTTGTTGGTGTTGCTGGGAGGGCTTCATTTATATTTGTCAGTGTGGATTTTACATTTCTTGATTTTTGTGTATCTCTAAACTTTTGTAATGACCCACGTAAATGTTTCAGTATTTGCTAATCTGACAGATGATAAAATCATTTCATTTTGATGTGTACCTTTTTATTCAGAAATATGGCTGAGCACCTTTTTATGGTTTTAGTTACTTGTTTCTTAGTAAGCAAGTTCATAACCTTTGGCCATTTTCCTATTGTCTTTTTCTTATTTCTATGTATACTAGTTGTTTTTATATTATAGTTTTTGGTATTAAGTCTTGCTCAAAAGTACTTTACTACTTACAAATTTATAAATTTCTTGCATCCTTTATTTTTATGGTTTCTTTTTCTACACATAAATTTTTGATCCATTTGGAATTTATTCTGGATAGGAAGACTGAGATTGACATTGTTTCTTTCTCCCCGAATAATTAGCCAATTGTTACAGTTACATTTATTATACAATTTCTCTTTGCCTCCACTGATTTAAAATACCACATTTGTCAGAAACTAAATTTCTATGCATATTTGGGTCTATACATGGACTTTGTTCTACTGATATATTTTTTCTCTAGAATCAAACTGCCTTAATTATTCTAGCTTTTTAAAAATTTATTTATTTTTATTTACTCTTTTTTTTTTGTAGAGACAGAGTCTCACTTTATTGCCCTCAGTAGAGTGCTGTGGCGTCACACAGCTCAAAGCAACCTCCAACTCCTGGGCTTAGGCGATTCTCTTGCCTCAGCCTCCCGAGTAGTTGGGACTATAGGCGCCCACCACAACACCCGGCTATTTTTTTTGTTGTTGCAGTTCAGCTGGCTGGGTTTGAACCCACCACCTTTGGTACATGGGGCTGGCGCCCTACTCACTGAGCCATAGGCGCTGCCCCCATTCTAGCTTTTTAACACATCAAGATCTGGTAGGACCAGGCCCCCCTTTACTACCTATCTTCATTTTCAGATTGTTTTTCTTGGTTGTTCTTATATGTCTATGATTCCAAATGAACTCTTTTGTTACTATGTTATTTTTTTTTTTTAAAGAATGAAACAAACAACCTCCTCAATTCCATTGGGATAACCTTATACTTATGGGTTGATTTAAAAGGAAATAATTTCATCCAAAAGCAGAGTTAGTCTTTCCTTTACTTCAACCTTCTTCTATGTCTTCAGGTAGAATTTTACAACTATAAATTCTGCACTTTTTTTTTTTTTAAAGACAGAGTCTCACTCAATTGCTCTGGGTAGAGTGTGGTGGCATCATAGCTCATAGCTCATAGCTCAAACTCTTGGGGTCAAGGGATCTTTTTATCTCAGCTTCCAGAGTAGCTGGGACTAGTTTATCTATTTTTTTTAGTAGAGACAAGATCTCATTTTGCTCAGGCTGGTTGCAAACTCTTGAGCTCAGGCGATCTACCTGCCACGGCCTCCCAGAGTGCTAGGATTATAGGTTTGAGTCACTGCACCTGGCCTACATACTTCTTATTAAATTTGTACTCAAGGATTTCATAATTTCTTCCATATTTTCTAACAAGTTATTCTTTGTATATAGAAAAAGTCTACTTTTGTTTAATCTACCATCTAACTAAATGTTTCTAACATTTATTTTTTTCAGTTAATTACCCTAAGATGTAATAGGCATATAATCTTAGCTGGATACATAGAAGAAATTTTGCCTCTTCTTTCCTGATACCAATAATTTCATTTCTTTTTACCATTTAATTGCACCACAAAGAACTTCTACAACAACAGTAAATATTTGTGGTTATTATGGATATACTTGTTTTTTCTTCAATGGGAATGCTTTTAGTGTTTTACCATCAAATATGATGCTAGCTTTTAACTCAGTATACACATTTTTGCATTAGATAAAGTCTCTATTACTATTTCTAAGACTTTTTAAAAATTAGAAATGGTTGGCGGCTCCTGTGGCTCAGCGAGTAGGGCGCCGGCCCCATATACTGAAGGTGGCAGGTTTAAGCCCGGCCTCGGCTGAACTGCAAAACAAAAAAATAGCCGGGCGCTGTGGCGGGCGCCTGTAGTCCCAGCTTCTCGGGAGGCTGAGGCAAGAGAATCGCTTAAGCCCAAGGGCTGGAGGTTGCTGTGAGCAGTGTGACGCCACGGCACTCTACCCAGGGCGATAAAGTGAGACTCTGTCTCTACAAAAAAAAAAAA